>NLAU01000937.1:26578-107444 GCA_002370875.1 Metschnikowia arizonensis | reverse complement strand
TAGTAGTAGAGTAGTAGTAGAGTAGTAGTAGAGTAGTAGTAGAGTAGTAGTAGAGTAGTAGTAGAGTAGTAGTAGAGTAGTTTGACCCCTCACAATGGGAATGCTCACGCCAAAAATCTATATAAATCCGGGATTCCCACTCATATGAATCCATCAAATGTCCAAATAATTAGCCACAGCTTAAGAATCTAACACACTAATCCACTATATACTATCACAGACTAGCCAAATTCCAGAATCAAAAACTGCTTCAGGTGCTATTACTATCTGTATCAGCTAATATTAGCATTTTGTTCACTAAATTCGTCTCAAACCCATTTAAATACAATGTTTATTCTTAAATATATAGTACTTTCACATGGGTAGAATTAGCCAGGATTAATATTGCGGTGCCCTCGGCACAGCGTACATCGGAGGTATTTCTCCGATGTTATGAGACGAGGGCTTTACCTCTCCACTAGTCAGAGACTAAGGCAGTTCCGCGTTAGATCGCACATGGTAGGTGACTATAATTCCCATGAATATGTGCGATACCCATAAGAGGGTCAGAGAAGCTTATTCGCCAGCACCTATTTCTTTTAAAGAATCCGATTCATAGTTGGTTGTAAGCAGAGCGTACTAATAATAGAGTAGTAATATTAGTACGCTTTCTCTATATATTTCTGGTACACAGTAGTATAGTGTAGTCATCAGTCTGAGTAATGTGTTACATCTAGTCTACAACTCTATACTACTACTGTACTACTACTGTACTACTACTGTACTACTACTGTACTACTACTGTACTATAGTACTACTTAATCAGTCATGGACTTGAGTCTGTATTCACGGAATTCTCACTTTATAATTGCCACTTCACACATAAATATCCAGATGTTTAAAATAGTGTTTGGCAAAACCTTGTCACTGAGGCTCGGCCCACCGCATACTTTCGTCATGTTGCATCCATGGTCTGCGCGAAGTTATCACATAAGTTATAAGCTCACAGGTAATTTAAAGTGCATTGCAATGTTTAAAAAATCACCACAAGTCAAGTCATCATCCAACATTAAATCTTCAGAGAGACGGCAATTGCTCAGCGAAATCTGTAAGCAGTATGGCATTGGCAAAGACGCTCTCACCAAAGAGCAAGAGTTGCTGTTAGCTCCCGCTACAACAAAGCAGGCTACATATCATAGCATTCAAGAACACAAGGGAATCATTTACTTCACCCAAGACGAACAGCCCATCTGGTTTCGTGTGCGGGACTCGCAGTTATATCCTACCATATATACATTATGGAGGGCTGCGTACTTGTTGCCCATCATCTTGACCAATGACTATGTCGTGGAGCGTATCATTGGCAATGCCAACTTGATGTTGCCTGGGTGCATTCCTCCATTGTCAAAAGCTGCAACCAGAGGTGCTTTGGTTGCTGTGGCCAGCTACACATATCCCACAGTGATAAAAGCCATCGGAACCTGTGCGTTGAATCTTTCCCAATTCGACAATGTACAAGGACGACAGGGCGAAGCTGTGATCATAACACATCACATTGATGACGAGCTATTCAACTTGTTTCAGGGAGATTTTAAGATCCCCGAGAGTGTTGATATCACCAGGCCAAGCCGTAGCGATCAAGAAACAAAGGAAAACATACAAACAGAGGCGGAGAATACTGAGGACAATGCTCAGCATCTAAAAGCTCCTGAAATTTCCACCCCTCATGTGGACGACCTAGCCGAAACCGTTCAACACTTGGCAGTAGAGGATGTTGATAATTTTTTCATCCGGTCATTTCTACAGTCCGCTAAGAACTTCAAAATCGACGTCCCCATCAATGCATCTAGATTCATGTCCGAGTACATCTTGAAGCAATTTCCCAAAATGGATCCGAAGTTTTGCAATATCAAAAAGTCTTCGTGGAAGAAAAGTGCCAAGTTTTTGAAAGCATTGGAAAAAATGAAATATGTTTCCTTGAAGGGAAAGGGTGATGATGTTAGCATTGTGGCTTTCACAGTGCCTCCAGAGATCATTCGAGACTTCATACCCCACCGAACCATGGACAGCGTTAGTGGTTCTGCCACAACTGCAACCAAGAAAGATTTGCTGAATAAATTAACAATCTTGTCACTCTACAAGCCTGTCAGTAAGCACAAATTGTTGTTTGGCAAATTGAACCTTGATATGCAAAGCCTTTACACTTCTCCTGAGCTCAAGTCCATTCTAAACGACTACATAAAGCTTGCAGAACTCGCAGATAAGAATAATCCTAGGATGGTCAAATACGATTCCTTACTATTATCGGCGGTGCCGCTGTCAGAAGAAACAACTACTCGTGATAAACTCATGACGTCATTTTTAAAAGGATTTTCTCCTAATTATACAGTATTGAATCCTGGCGAAACCTACTCTGCCAAGAGTGTGGTCAAGAAGGGAGAACCCAAAAAGGTTCAAGTTCTCACGCAAACGGTTCTTGGCCGTAAGAAGACAACTACTGTGGTGGATTTCGAGCAATTCAATATCAAGCCGCAAGTGCTTGCCGAGGCCTTGAAAGTTAAATGCTCTGGATCTACTGCTATTGGTCCCTGCAAACATAATCCTGCACTAGTGGAGGTGATGGTGCAAGGACCTCACGGACCCACTATAGTGGAGTACTTAAAAGAGCAAGGGGTGCCTATACTGTTCATCAACTTTGAGGACAAGAGCAAGCAGAAAAAAAAAAGGTCATAACATTAAGTACTAGCATATATACCGAGATCTCTTAAAAGAAATGGCGAGTAGAACTAGAGTTGTGTAGCATTGATGATCAGAAGGAAATTTCAATGATCTTTTGAGCATTGCCTGCCGTAATAAATGCTGTTTTAGTGTCTGGGTTGATTTGAAGTGCTTGAGCTGCAACACCCCCAGGGTACAGATGAGCGTTACGGCACTGGCTGATGTCCAAATACTTTAACGGCATATAAGCACTGAGTATGGCGTCCACACCAGCTCTAGTGACTCGGACGCAGCCCTTAATAATGAGCTTTTCTAATTTGGTTAGATTGAGGGACAATGTCACCAATGACGAGTCACTCACCGCAGAGCCACAGAATGAAAGGTCCAATTCCCTAAGATTGGGACATCCAAGACAAAGAACTTCAATGGCTATGTCCAGTAGGGCACAGCAGAAGTTGAGGTTGAGAATTTCAAGGTTGGGCGCAGCATTGGCTAGTGAGATGATCGTCTTGTCTGATAAAAATGTGCAGTCTTTGAGGGACAATTTCTTCAAGTTTGGAAAAGACTTGTAGGTCCAATACAGAAACCCGAGATCAGTGATCGTTGTGCATCTGGTCAAATTCAAACTTTCGAGTGTATCATTGGCGTGGAATGCAATGTGATACATGATGCTGTCTGTAAGATGTTTGCAATAGCTCAAGTTGAGGATCTTGAGGTTTTTTGAGCCTGCTTCGAGATTGTAAATACCCTCTGATCCAGGAAGATGTAGAAGCGAGCTTTCTGCCTTTGATTTCCAGCCTATCAAACGCTCAACAACATTGTCCGTTACTTTCCGACAATTTGACAAATTCACCTCTTGCAAATGCTGACCCACAGAAGGAGACGTGAGATCCATAATGGCCATTGCACTAACTTCCCATAATGAGCTCATCTTGAATACTTGGATTTTTCCTGACATTCCGATTTCGTTCACCAAGTAACTGAATCCTTCGTCAGTCACATGAAAGCAATTGGAAATATTGACTTCTTCTGGACGTGATCTAACAAAGTCTGTAATGTGGACAAGTGCTGTATCTGTTATGCGGGTATTCCAAGGTGTTAAATCCAAGACATTGAAGAGGTTAGGCGCAGCGTAAAGAAGTTGTCTCCAGCGGCGGCATACCACTCTTAGCTTCATAAGATCTGCTAGTGAAAGGTATTCAAAGCTTCTAAGCAAGATGGTGGATGGAATCGAGCCCGAGGGAACCAAAACAGATGATCGCCTCCTGCCTGCGAGAGACGACAACTTGATTCTTTTGTTTGCTGGCATGTACTGGAATGAGTTGCTTCTTGACAAGTTAGCCTGGAAGAGACCACCTGGTGCTGTTGGGTTCATTGGAGGAACTAAAAGGTCCAAAGGACCACGAGGAAGCGGCATTTGGTTCTCAGACGTAGAGAATCTCTTCTTGCTCCCTAACATATCGTCATTAGCCGAGTTAGTAGTCTTCGCTGTCGATAATGATTGGGCTTGCGACGTAGAAGAATCATTGCTTGGCCCGGAAACTGGAGACACAGATCTGGATAGCGATGCTTTGTATCTCTTCACCGAATCAGTGTCGAAGCTCCAAGAGGCATTAAACAAGCTCGGCTGATAAGTTTCGGAAGCAGAACTGACAGATTTTAAGACATTGAAATCATTCAACGGTAGTGTAATGTTGTTGTTAGAGGGCGAGGCTGCCAAAGGTGATGGGGTTTCACTCACCTGTGATGTCTGGAGAGAATACTCATTGTTCAAGTCCTGACGAGCATTGGCAGTTTGCCTCATCTCCTCCACAATCTTGGGATATTGTAGGCAAACCTGTTCCAATAGGTCGGAACGAATGACAATGAGTTCCACATTAGAAACAGACCGGATGGCAGCACTTCTGGTCATGTTGTTTTTGCCCTGCAAAAGTTTAAGGAACGACATTTCGCCAAAATAGGAGCCATCCTTGAGACGCGCTAGCACTAACTCCCTGTTGTTGACGTAGTCCACCACTTCAACTTCACCGTCGGAGATGAAATAGATATCCAGCCCTGTATGGCCTTTCCGTAGGATGTACTGGAAAGGCTTTAGACTGATGGGCTCAACGCCTAGGGCAAGCTTGTGTATGATATTCTGGGGTAGCTTAGAAAAAATAGGAACAGATTTGATGAAGTCTTGGATAGAGACAGTCTGGTCCACGTTGTCTACCAAGGTGACACTGATTCTGGAGCTTTGCGTAGCGTGCACTATTTGGGAGAGTGGCAGCGGACTTGTAGAGCTGGATATAATCGAAGACACGATTGGGCGCAATGATAGTTCATGGGCACCCACGGTAGGAAACTTGGAGACCTTGAGAATCGGAATATCGGCCTTGTTCTTCTTCTCTTGCATGGCCAAGCGTTCCTGAGCTTCGTCACGGATACGACGTTCAATGACAGGATAAGATCGGAGCACTCCATTCAACGAGTCAGCAGTGAGAACGCCCACTAAGACACGCTGGTTGGCTACAACCGTAGCGGTACGGGGACGGTTGTATAAGATACCGATTTCACCAAAGAACGAGCCGGTGTTTAACTCTGCGTACACAGACTCTCCATCAGTGGAGGTGACGCTAACGCTGCCTTTAAGAATCCAGAACATAGACAACGCGGGGTCTCCTTGCTTAATGATATAAGCCTGCGAATGGTACTGGAATAGTTTAAGCTTAGAAGCAACCTTGGAGTGGAACAGCTTGGGAGCATCTTTGAAAAGAGGGAAAGTCTGGAGACGGCTCATGAGTGTGGAAGGCATGTTATTGTTATCTAATTGTTCGTCATCGGTTTCACTGTCCTGACTCTGGCTCATGTCTGAGATTGGTGACGGGGTGATGGTACACAGCGGTATATCCGGTTCCATTATAGTTTTGGTGTGGACAGCTAGAGGCGAAGAGCTGGGTGGCTGAAAGCTTCTTAAAGGCAGATTCATACCGGCAAACGAGCTTATATCATTAGATTTTGGAGAGTGGGGAAAAGGTGGTAGGAGAGTGGGGACAAGGTCGGTAGGAGAGTGGGGACAAGGTCGGTAGGAGAACTATGACTTTAGGATGAAGATGCAAGAGCAGCGTAGCGTGGTTATGGGTATGGGTATGAGTATGAAGTCAGTTCAATAAAACTTGCAGAGTTTCAGATTTGCCAAGGATTTTTTGGTGGTGTACAAGTGATGGTAGCGGCAGTTGTGTAGAGTCTGGAGAAGTCAATTAAAAGTGTAGTTTTGGGAGAACACTGTCGCATAATTTTGTCGTAACCCTGCACCATGCATGCATAGATAGATTACTCATGCGGCACTGGTGTAGTGATAGGAGAGACACACGCTACGAGTTGACATAGTCAGGGGAAAAAAGATGGTATTTTAGCGAAATTAGTCACTGGCTTTCGTTGTACATGACTTGTTACGTGGTGCTTTGCAGTCAGGTGTAATGACATTATTCAAGCTTATACTTTAGCCAAGCTGGAGGGGGGGGGAGGATCTGCGAGCCATGTTTCGAAAATGGGGCAAGATATATATATATATATATATATAAGAATTTATTTATTTATATTTTGTATATAAAGCAAAAATAAGTCTTGAGCCGTCGTCTTTAAGCCCCACCAAAGTTTCTTAACTTACCGTCTCTTGCTGCGCAATCTGCCATGGCGCGGCCTCACCTGGGTAAATATATCTTCGAAGTATTGGTGGACAGCAGGTGTTGAACTGCAAGCATTCTTGTGAGACCAAGCTGCAGGACGCAGGTGGACTCTAAGTCCCTAGTTAGGAATACACTTAACTTGACTTAGTCATGTGACATCTTACATTGACAATATGCTGATATAAAGTATAATGCGCAACACCAGGGGCAGCGTATTCGGTACAGGACTACGCCGGTGTCTATATTCAAAAACATTGGCCGTTCCCCGTATTGCTTAAATAGTAAGAGATGACGTGTTCTTTTTGTTAGTGTAGGCGATTAGTGTAGGCGATTAGCGTTTTTTTTTCTTTTTTTTTCCTTTTTTTAGTAGTGGGCTTTTTTACTTATATTTCCTTCACTGGCACCAAGTACGCGAACTTAGCACATTTTTTCCCAAGTGATACTCAGATGCTCAGATGCTCGTTCATATGATATGAGCTACAATCTTGCGGCGTGCAGAAATGGCACTCTTCTTCGCAGTGACAATACACGATGCATGCACAACTGCAGGAGATTGAAAAGTGAACTCGACATCTTAGTTTTTTGGTGACGTCACGAATATTTTTAAACTGGCACCTGACGTGATAATTTCTTTTCTCTTTGTTCAACGGAGTCATCTTAGAAACCTGTACAAGATGTTCAAAATTACAATATTTCCATTTACATTCAGTCTTCCTATATATACACATTAGAGCCTGAAGTCAATGATTGCTGCTGGCCCGTTCGTACTGCTTAAAGTGCACTGGCCTATCAAATTGGGGTTCTTAGTACCAGGGGGCTGGAGTGAATACACTGCTTCAGACGCTGCTTTAATATTCTTAATAATTTCTTCATCACTAAAGTCGCACCGACCCACAGGAATGTAAAGCTGGTCACGCTTTTGCTTGAAAGGTAACGCATCCGATGATCTCTCCAACATGTCAACAATGTTTTCGCCCACTGTGTTTTTCTTTGATGATGGCATTAAGTTTTTGGGTCCCAAGTCACGTGCAATTGGACGAAGTAATGGCACCATTTCAGATGTTGCAAAACACTGCGTGAAGTCTTTGAGTGCGATCTTTCCCTGCTGGATTTGGTCAATCAATTCCTGGCCACCTATTTTAACTGTCTTTCCGGATTGCTGAATTTTTTCTATCTGTTCGGCGTCCAGTGTGAAAACCAACGGGTAGTTTTCCCTAACGGACTTGGGGAAAACCACTTCGCCGCTTAAGGGCTTGGAGCCCTTTTCCGGAAGTGTGACAATCTGTAGACTTACGGTGGTTCTGGAAGCTGGCTTACCGACTTCAGCTGCCCGCATATACTTCATGGCAGTAGGAATATCCATGTATAAGGGATGTTGATGTGGATCACGTCTCTGCTTTATCTTTTTGAGAGCGGCTCTCTTAGCAAGTTTTCTAGGATCTCTCTCAGCATTCTGTTTGGGAGAAGGCCTGGGAGCAGCATCTTGGAGTAGAGTAGCAGAGTTCCAAAATGAACGTGCCAAAGGAACTGTTGACTTAGCTCTGAAAACAGCAGAGATCATCTTTATATAGCCTGCCCTAGGATAGGGAAATTTTTTACGCAGCGAGGTGAACGCACGTGACCCATCACGTGCACTCATATACACTCACGTGACCATACGCACTCTGGCTATGAAGCGTTGGCTTACGTACGTGGTAGGAGTGCATGTTTTTAAAAGGAAAATATAGTAGCCGCGGCAATTGTCTTACACAATAGGCAACACATAAACTAGAGACTGTGTGTATCTTGACTTATGTACCGTACTATTCCCTCGGGTTCTGCACCAAAAATGTGAACAAGACCACACACATCGCCAGCCTCACATGCAAAATGATAAGCCTAGTGGCTGTGGTCATAAAAGTTC
This sequence comes from Metschnikowia arizonensis, assembly GCA_002370875.1. Taxonomy (NCBI): domain Eukaryota; kingdom Fungi; phylum Ascomycota; class Pichiomycetes; order Serinales; family Metschnikowiaceae; genus Metschnikowia; species Metschnikowia arizonensis. The sequence goes on along the minus strand of NLAU01000937.1, from coordinate 99,176 downwards.
TAAACATCCAGAAAAAGTACATGTGTACTTGGGCTTCCGTGTTCAAACAATACAAAACGCAAGTGTTTCAACGGTTTTAATCGGTAGGCGCAGAAATGAGTGTTTTGAGCCTTCGGAATGAAAGGACGAGACGCACTAAGTGCTAAACTTTGACAATGTTAGTGCGATCGAGAGTCTAGACCACAGGGCCGAATTCAATGCAACAAGCTGGTATAAGCTGAAGAATATGTTCTTTTTTTAGAGAAAAGAAAAGGAGTCGTATTTATATTCGGAACATCTAAGCTTAATTTCACAAACTTGGGGGTATCGATGAGCTAATTATTTGAGTAGGTTATTACAGTGTTAGAGCGATGTTAGATACCTGTAACCATGTTGAACCACCTTGTTAGGGAAATTACCTTGTTAGAGATATTACCTTGTTATAGGGTATGCTATTAGAGGTAGGTTAGGTTATTAATATATATACTCATAGGGACATTAATAGATCATAGTCATTAATAATTACGGTGTTTATCAAACTTGATGTGAAGTATAATAGCTATTATGATATTAAAGGTAAGCTTTTCTCATATCAGCTATATTAATCATAATAGAATGTCCGCTATAAACTGTGGTCTAAAAGAGTCTGGAACTAATCTCCGACTATCTAGAATCATAACTGCACCATATAAACCCCAGGATTATTATATTGTCCTGCAATGATCCGATGCGAATGCATCTTTAAATCTCCTACGCATAAGAGAAATGGGCTTAGCATTCGCCTCTAAGCCCTACAAGTATTTCCAATTGACCACTAATATTCTTTTTCTCCAATATAATATGGCCCACGTGATATCTCCTTCTAAACCATCATAAAGTCCAGAGTGTTTGATTGGTCCTTGTTTAGAGGAATTAGTGCACCTAGTTGAAGTGCAGGACGTTTCTGCACTTTCCTAGGACCTAGCTAATAGGGCCATTCGTGCAAATCTGGAGCTGCGCGTTCACGCGTCTGGCTTATTCATTACTACAGAAAGTCCCGACCTATTATACAAGATGCACTATACCTGCCGCTGACGCAAGCTCCGTCTGGAATTCCCTTCAATGGACAATTGACGAAGGAAAATCTTTAATAAAGAGCTGACTTCCTAGCGTTCGCGTTATTGAACTTATCTTGAAGTTTGTTTCTTACTATCTTTTCCCGTACATCCCCAAAAACACATATCCTTAACGTTTTTCCGTGTACGCTTTCTTTCGCACCTGCCAATTATAACAAAGAAGCCGCTGTGCCTTAGGTGTGATATCGTCACTCGCGTGTTCCGCTAAATAAAATAGCCATCTCCACATTCTTAGCGTGTTTTCCACTTTGGTCCTAAACGTTCACACGCCACCACCACTGTTGTCCCGAAATAATAACAATACCACTTTGAGCCACAAATTATAACTAAGCAATTGATTGTTATTATTATTATTATCCTTGCAATAGATTTATAAAGGTTGAATTTTTTTTTTTTGCTTCTTTTGATTTTGCCCCTCGTACATCATCAGAAAAGTGGGGTACTCATTACTTCCTTGATCTATCATTTTTGATTTGGTTTGCACTTTTAGAATCATAGTCTCGGTTCCCTTTCCAATCGCTGAATTAAAAAGAGCTACAAGAAATCTCAAAGGTCTTTTTGTTTAGACTTGTTTTGGTTTTTTCTTTTTTTTTTCTTTTCCATTTTTTTTTTATTTTGACAATGAGTCTGCTCACAAATACAAGAGCATTCACCATCACTGAACCTTCCACTCACGAACTTGAAGCACTCCTGAAACTCCCCACGCGTGTTGTTGATATCCATGGAGTATCTGCTGAAGTGCCTGTGTCTCTTGCTGCCTGTTTTGACCACATACTAAACGATGGTATCGTGGAAGGCATCTTCCGTGTCAGTGGATCTGTCCGCAAAATCAAACAAGTCAAAGGTGATTACTCCAATCTTGATAGTTGGCTTGAAAGTTCCGAGAGCAAACCTTTGCCACGTGATGTGTCGGGTGTTTTGAAGAGGTACACCAGAGATTACTTCCATGCTATTGGTGGTTTGTTTACTCCGTTTGTATTAGCTTCATTGCACAAATTGTACATGTATCATGTGCTGAACGTCCCGGTATCAAAGGTGAAGAGATCTACATCTTTCAACTCGGACCTACCTTCTGTGTCTGAAAAGGAGCTGAAATATGCGCCAGTTTTTGAGCCTTCTGCGTTAATAAATTCCACAAGCGAGCTTCTAGCGTCGAAAAACCCTTCCCACAAGAATGCCTTGTTCATATACTATCTCCATATGCTCTCCATGTTGGCTGCCCATCAAGAAACGACTAAAATGAACAGCGAAAACTTTTCCATTTTGTTCCAACAACATATTTTTGAAACGTCCAACCTTTCGGAGCTTTCTGCATACCAAGGCTTACTACTGTTTTTGATAGACAATGTGGATTCTTTGGCTGAAAAATATGCTACTTATCACGAAATTTATGGCCTAGTCGAGGAGTCTGATAATGAACTTGACTCGGAGTCTGCCGAGTCCACAGAGTCGCCTATGTCGTCCCCGCTGACTGAGTGTTTCTCCAATAACCAACAAAACATAGACTCTCGCCGCAGATCTTCCATCTCAAATAGACTCAGCTCGCTCTGGGAGAGCTATAACATGCCTGTCGTGAGCTCCAAGAGATTTTCTCTATTTTCTAGAAGTTCCGAAAAGTTTCTCGGTGACAATCGTCCAGTGTCACCACAAGAGCCTATGCCTTCATACGAGGAAATGGTGAAAAAAGCTTTGCCCACATATCCGGAACGGGCGATCACCAAGAGCTCCAACTTGGACGAGTACAGCTCTTTTTTGGGCCTTTCTACTCATAGTCTGTCAGGAAAATTGGCTTCAAGTCCCTCGCTACAAAGCATTCTGGAGGATGGACCCGCTCAACGTGCATCTAACCTACCGATACCCACGGGCAATTACTTTGAAAATGCTTCTAGTGCGCTAAATGCAACTGACATTCCAGAAGCCAGAAGAGAAGCTCCCGCTATGCGCACATACGTTCAACATTACCCCGACGGCAGTTTGTCGTCTGTGGTCGTTTCCGATACGAACTTACCCCCCAATAACGCAGCAGTATCTCCACTCACACCGCCCGCAAGCAGTCCAATTCTACCGAGAAACACCAAAACAATCCATGAGCCCGAATTGTCTTCGCTAAAGAACAAACCACTGGTGGATGTTAAACCTTCATTTGGTAGGAGATTATCTATGAAGCTCAAAAAGAGAATTAACAGCTGAGTATTCTCTATATGGGGTATTTTCTCTACTGAATTCAAAGATCACGGGGTGATTCTTTGATTTAAATAGTTTTATGGGTAACAATTATATGGGTATGGGTATTTCGCACTATTTAGGAAAGTAGTATCTGATTCGCGTCTAGCGCTAATGCTCTAATATAAGTTTACTGCTTTCAATATCTGTTACATATTCAAAACAAATATCCCTCACTATATGTCAGATCAATTGAAGGTACTAGCGGGAAATAAAGTCATTGGCTTCCCTGATGGAAACATTCTTAGCTGGTGTCCGCAAATGGATCTCCTTGCATTGTCCATGAACCTTACATCCATTTGGGTGTTCAGATCAGATGGTGAAAGAATATACTCCATCAACAACCGTTCCAAAATCTTACACCTACAATGGAGTCACAGTGGAAAGTTTTTCGTGGTTTCTGGAACAGATAACATGATCAAGGTTTATGACTCTAACACAGGCAAGCTCGTGAACAACTTCTCTACCAACGCTGACATGGAAATCACCCTAGTGAGCTGGGAGGTTATTGATATAGACAAATCTGTGAAGAATGGTAAGGACGTGGCACCGTTCCAAGACTTGTTTAAAGTGGAAATTCTAAATAACATGCCCAAACTCGCCAATGAGATCACTTCACTCGAAGTATCTGAGATTTCCGACCCCTCCAATGCGCCCGAGAAATCTGTTTCCGTGACTAATACCAACGAGGACAAATCTTCGATGGATTATCTTTTTGTTGTCAATGCCAATTCACGTGTTTCATTTACCTTTGACAACTTATTCACTGTTTCCAATATCGAACTCCATAACGAACTCTCGGTTTTACATCATCTTATGGACCAGGACTTGTTTTCCCAGTTCTTATTGGTCAAAGATACAAGCTCGAATTTGTATTTGCAGGAGTTGACTATTAACGTAGCTCAGCTGCCTCAAAGGAAAATCCTCTTTGATTCCATTAGCTGGGCCTCTAAGCTTATCTCCATAATGAACCATATTACGGAACAGCTAGAGACCGTGAAAAGTGAGGCAAAAGCCTTTATGAGTCTTTTTGATCGATACTTGTCCAATTATAAAGATGCTTTGTATGAAGATGTTGACCTCACAACAAATTTCCCAACCTCTGAAATGGTGGAGGATGCAATGTTCGACGATATGACTGGCATGCTACTAACTGGCCTTATTAAGGCCAAAATGAAAGATTACTGGCTCAATCAATTCGGTGAAAAAGGCCTTATAAGATTATCTACCATAGGAAACTCGTGTTATGATAACATAAGGAAGACCATCTTCACTCAGATCATCTTGGCCTCTGAGAAAGTCATTATTCTTTTGAGTTACTTAGAGAGTTCTGCCACTGCGGAGTCTTATCTCCGGAAAGAGACGTACGGAATCGACTTGGCAGTGGTAAGCCAAGCTTTGAAGAATGCACAGACTGTCATCAAGGAGCTATATGCTTTTATTTGGGAGTTGAACAAGGAGCATAATTCCTTTAATGTGTTCTTGAACTGGGTTAAAGTTGAGGTGATACTAAAGCTTTCCAAAGAGGATACGGACCCCGAAGAGTTTTTCAAAGAGAACCCCAACCTAAACTTCCAAGCAACGGAGGTCATGGAGTACATTGACAAGTACTTTCTTGACTCTGTTCTATGGCATTTCCTAGATGCTGAACTGTGCGAAACTGAAGTTCTTACAAGTAAAAGTACCAGGTTGTTAAAAGGCAAGCCAAACATCGAAGCATTGCAAACAGACATCAAGGCCGTGACCAATGGAATTGAGCAATACTTGGCTAAAAATGTGTCGTTCAGGGAACCCGAGCCTTTGAATATCCATTGCAAAGATAAGAAAACCGATATCGAACTCTTTGCGTCGGGAATTTTAATCACTGCAGCCTCAGATGCCACTTTGGCAATTGTTCAGTTCCAAAATGAATCACAGAAACGAACAAAAATCCACTTTCCAGATTGCATCATTGCACATAAAATCATAAGCATTGACAAGGTTTTGGTATTGCACAAGATCACGGACAGCAAATACTCCATGGACTTGATAAAAGTCAAGTTTACTGAGGCATCGGTAATTTTGGACACACGAAACAAACTCAAGTCATTGGAGTTTACTCCAGAAACGTTTGTGAAGGTTCCTAAGTACATGACGCTCAATAGCATCAGAAATGATTCTCATATAATCGGGTTAGTGATGGATGAGTCCAAACGGCAATACGTGGTGTTTGAAATATGATTATTTATAGAAATTCTTCCTTGAGTTGAATTCATAATTCCCCTTGGAGTTCACAAAAAATTGGGTTTCGACGTATTGCCTATAATAAAACTTGATATTTCGTTCGTTTGGGACCAAATTTTTGTGTTGAATATATTTTTTGACCCAGGGGGAAACTTCACGATCTTCACGAGACTTTTGCCTGATGCTGGAAGTGTAGAAATTGGGGTTGAAATCTTCGCCGGATTCAATGAATCTGATAAGGTAGTTGAGGTCAGCTTCCTGAATTGGCTTTACGGTCTCAAGAAGCAGCTTGGCATAAGTTATTGCCTTCTTGAATTTGGACTCCCGTATTGTCACACTTTCTGGGAGACCATAGCGATTGGGCTCATAAAAGATTTCCATGGGTTGGATTTTAAGCCCCAGAAATCTGGAAGCATTCTGCACAAGAAACGAATGGAACTTGGCATATTCATCTCTGAGCTTCTCGAGCTTTTTTTGTCCCACAGACGTTGGACCGGAGAGAGGTGTAAGCACATGTGCAGGCTCATCCATGTTAAGCTCACGCATAAGGGAGAATTTAGTGGGGGGCTGCAGCAACTCCAATTGCTTGTGGTATAATTGTATGGATTCCTTATCTCCAAAATCGTCTATGACATGCACCTGTGGCCATACCTTCTTGAATGCACTATACTTGGTGTGCTGAAACTCACGTACCCATGGCTCCAGAGATCTTTTGGGTTTATACACTAGATCCAACAACTGGTCAAAGGACTTATACTTCCTTAGGAGAATATCGTCCATAATTGCGATGCATCTGTCATATGTTTTTCGATCCACTACCGAATATGTGGGAACATCTTTAGCGGTGAGAAATTGGTTTCTTGCATTTGTTCGGAGCCTTTCTAGACTCTTAATATCTAGTGGTAAGCGGATAATCTTACGGAAAAGGGTCCGATAGTACTTTAACGATATTTGCTTATGGCTACTGACTGGAGCAGTACACATAATGCACAAGCAAAGAGTGATTAAAGTGTACCTAAAGATATTGTCTCTTCTCTCAAATGAATGCGCACCAGCAGAGCCAAGCGCACACACCAAAACACTCTCTACGAAAAGCGTTCGTACGCGAAATACTAAAGTCAACTACACAAAAGTCATCCATAGACCATGGCTTTGGCTGAAAGCGTCCTACGCAAAATCAACAAGTTGGGGCTTTTGCCTAAGATTATTCAAAAGCTTCCCATGCTCTCTGTGGTATTGGCTTTTGTCAGTATAGCCTGGCTTTTAAACCTTCCCATGAATGGCCAATATAGACACACATACATTTCCGAGAATGCATTGATGCCTGGTCAAGTGACATCGTACTTCCGTGAGAGTGAGTGGAACTACGTGAGAGGCTTTCGCTCTGAGGCTAGCAATTGGGACTTTGATCAGGTGTCTCAATCCAACGCCGAGCTTGAAACATGGCTACAGGATATGGAGATGACGGTTTCCCACTATGAAGATTCCAAAAATAATGTGTCCACTATGTATTCGTTGATGCGTGCTCCTCGTGGAGATAACACGGAATGCTTGGTGTTGGTGGTGCCGTACTTTACCTCGGATGGGATGCGCAATGTAGGAGGTTTCTCCTTGGCACCTGCCTTAGCCAGGTACTTTGCACGTATGTCCATTTGGTCCAAGAATATAATCATGGTATTCCCACGCGATACGCACTCTGTGCTTCGGTCCTGGGTGGAAGCCTACCATACTACTTTAGACGTGACTGCGGGCTCCATCGAAGCTGCCATTACTATGGAGTATGCCTCAGATATTGATAACTTCAACCACATGGAAATCTTTTACGAGGGCCTCAATGGCCAATTGCCCAACCTTGACCTCATCAACACCGTGACCACCGTGGCGCGGAATGAGGGAATCAAAATCGGAATCCAAGATACCCCCAGAAATGACCTTGACAGAAACGATTACTGGTCTCGCTTGCGTATTTTAGCCCATGGTATCTTCCGTTTGGCGTTTTCCGAAGCAAACCAGAAACCTTACGGCTGTGAAGCATTTTCTGGCTGGCAGATCCAAGCCATAACATTGAAAGCTGTGGGCGAAGGCGGCCCCGATATTACCCAGTTTGGAAGGGTGGTGGATTCGACTTTCCGCTCGGTAAACAATTTGCTTGAGAAATTTCACCAGTCGTTCTTCTTCTACATCTTGCTTTCCCCATATCATTTTGTGTCCATCGGAACATACTTGCCTTCAGCTGTCATTGTTGCTGCTGCTTTCTCCGTCAGTTCCTTGTACTCTCTTGCCTCAGGAGTCTCAACAATAGACTTCATCTACAACATCAAAAACATTCTACTTTTTTTTACTTGCATTGAAACTTTCTCATTAACTGGGGCTATCTTTTTGCAGAACATTTCTGAGGGATCATCTGCTCAAGATATCAAAACTTGGGCCATTGTACTTAGCTTGATAACAATACAGACGGTTTCTTCGATTGGAACTTTCTCCAGAGGCTCTTTGCCCATGTCCTTCTCAAGACCATTGTCTCATATGCTCTTGTCATTTGCACTCTACTTTATTGCTATGCTTATCATCAGTCTTTTGATTGTGCATTTCTCGTTGGCCTTATTTATTGGCATATTTGCTTTCCCTTTGACATTTATACAGTCGCTTTTAAACAAAGTTGATCAGGGAACCCTTTCTAAAGCGAAAGCGGACTTGAAGATCTCTTTGTATCTTTTTGTTTCTTGTCCCTTTACGGTCATCCTCGGCTTGGGCTACATTCTTGATGGAGGAAAGATCCCTGGAGCTCTATCTTTGGTGAACAGTTTGCTCAAGTCCGGGAACGAGATGCAAAGTTGGACTTGGTTCGTGATTACTTTGGGCTGGTTCCCTGCCTGGTTTACGGTTGCAATTAGTTGTGCTTTTGGAAACTTTGGTACAAGTTCGAAATCTAAACAAGAGTGATATGTGCTAGACAGTTCGAATAAACGATTGTTGTGTAATTCTCTTCTAAATGTTGAAAGTATCTTCAAACCCTATACTTAGAAACAAAAGACTCGTGAAATTTGCTCCATCTTTCAATCCACTCAGAACCTGGTGCAAGGAACGTGGTTCTTAAGTGGTAAGTACCAGGAACTTGCCCGAATCCACTGCCTGGAACAGTACAAAGTCCTGTTTCTTCTAGCAATTTCTCGCAGTACAATTCATCCACTTCAGACCCACTTGACTCACCTTCCTCAAACAATTTGGGGTATGTTTCTTTGGTGAATTCCAACTTAGGGAAGAGGTACATTGCGCCCTGAGGCTTGTTGCAGGAGATGTCAGTCATTTTGGAGAAGGCTTCGAATAAGAGTTTGGAGCGTTCCTCTAAAGAATCGTGAATCTTCTGTGTCTCAGCACGGTAAGTTTCATAAGAAGGAGAACCAGGTTTTGGGGAGTTGATCATGAGTTCAATCAAAGCTTGGCCTGTGACGACAGAGCAAAGGTTGATACTAGCCAATTTTAAGATGACATCGTAAACTTCTTTGGAGAAGCCAACAATTTCCATGTATCCACCTCTTTGACCACATTCACCACTTACACCTTTAGAGGTGGAGTGCAAAGAAGCGAGCTGAACATTCTGGTAAGCTTTCTCATCCTCTTCAAGCATGGTAGCCAAAACTTTCTTGGTGGAAACAAATTTACCCTCAAAAACGTTCTCCTGGTAAACTTCATCAGCAATGATGACCAAACCTTCGGTGGCTGCAATGTTGATAATCTCTCTAAGATCCAGCTCACGGAGAATAGATCCCGTAGGATTACCAGGGTTGATTAACACCAAGCATCTTGGGTTGATACCCTTCTCCTTGTTCTCATTGATCAAAGAGCGAATTTGCACAGGATCAATTGACCAATCATTGGCCTCGTCTAAATAGTAGCCAATCGGGACGGAATTGTTCAATGCAATGGAAGCCGTGTAGAGTGGGTACTGCGGTATAGGGATCAAAAAGCCAGTGTTTTCTCCTTGTGATAAGATTTGAATCAAATATGACACAGCAGCAGAGGCACCCGAAGTCAAGAAGATATTATTAGGAGAAGCGGGGTAATTGTCACGATTGGAGATGAATTGTGCAATAGACTTACGCACGCTGATATCACCCTGGGAAGGAGAGTAGGCACCAACAGATTTGATGCTATTCAAAAGAGAGGTTGCTCTCTCGATGACGTCGGAAGGAAACAAGGAATGCCTGGTGTTTGGATCCAAAGCGTTCAACTTTTCAATGAGTTCCGGGTATTGCATCAAAGCCAAAGTTTGTCTATACCAAGACAATGGTTTTTGATCTAGCTGCTGTGGGTTACCAATATTGACACTGATAATGTCATCAAATTTGTCAATCTTATTTTCGGCAAGCTCCAACCTCAACTCCTCGGCCCTAATGGGGATTTTCCCTCGAACAGCATATTTTGCATCCAAAGTGGACTTGTTTAAATCATTAACGGATAATTTGGGAGCAATATCGCTAAGATATCTAGTTAGATGACGTCGACAAAAAACTTTGGTGTACATAGTAGCAGGTCTCATTTCTCGGTAGTGGAGAGTGGGGAAATGAGAGTGGGGAAATGGGAAATGTTCTCCACGACTTGTCTATTATCCCCTGCACCGCGGGTGTAAAAACCCAAGTGGGGGAGGGGTAGGTGTGGGACAGATAATAAGACAGGCCAAAAGTACAAAATTTGGCCGGGTGTCAGAAGAACTGATTTATGCATCAGTTTCCAACCTCGATAATAACACTTTGGATTTTATAAAATGTTGACTAAAATGCTCGGGAACAATGATTTGCTTAGGAGCCGGGCAAGTTTACATTCATGTAATGCGGAAAAACATCATAAGTCTGAAAAAAGAAAACATGATCTCAGTTATGTTCAGAACTGCTTATAATAGAAAACAACTCAAAAAGATATGAGTTGATAAGGATGTAATTTGATACAAGGTTTCTTCCTTTAAAACGTCTATTAGGGTGAGGTTATGTCTATGGTGAGGTTATGTCTATGGTGACGGTTATGTCTATGGTGACAGTCATGTCTATGGTCATGTGTGGACTAGTCTATGTCGCGTTATGTAGTCAAGTCGCATTATGTAGACTAGTCTGTCACATTATGTCGTGCCGAAATATAAAGATTCAATGAATCGGTTCCGGAAAATCCAATCAGTATCCTTAAAGCCCTCTGGGTTATGACAAGTATCGATATGATCGATGTTACTCAACTTGCCCACAACAACGCTAACGTCTGGGAAAACGTTCAATATCCTCTTGACTGCGATTTCCGTCAGTAAGTAGCAGATCAACACAATATCTGTTTGTTTGATCTTATGGTCTAACAACACCTGGATGGCCATAATTGCTGCACATCCACTGATAACTTGTGCATCAAGTAAAAAATATGTCGAATTTTCTTTTTTCTTGGGCAACGATTCCATGTGTAGTTGGGGCTCTCCCGTTTTGGAATCACTTTGGATCAAAAGCTTCCCAATTGGAATTGCAGGAAATGTTTTTTTCACCAGATTCATAAAGCAGTCGCCTGAACGAATTATACTCACTGCTGTAAGATCTTTGCTTTGCACAAGGCCTTGGTACTTATTGTTATAGTGGCACCTAACTGTCTTAGGAAAGTATTCCTTCACTGTCCCCAAAGCTGTTTCGATGAGGAGATTTGCCATTCTGTCAAAATAGAAAATGAAGTCAGATCTTTCAGTTTCCACATTAAAGAGAATGGAATGTATTCCTGCCGTGTGATTGTTGTTGGGCAAGATGTGGAGGTTTGAGAGCCTGGTTACGTCGAGAGTAAAGCCCAGACCCAAACGCTTGAGTCGTTCAAGATGCGAAGTACTCTTGATGGCTAGCTGCTTTTTGATATGCTTGATCATCAAATCTATAGCAATGGTGTTGTTGAGACCCCTGGGAATCACCAAATCCGCATTTCTCATGGTGGGAAGCACATACGTGGTTGCATTAGGTTTCACAAACTTCTCCCACTGCTGAAGACATCCTTCTAATTCTCTTCCCCGGTACAAAATGTCACGAGTGAGCCTTCTGGCCAAACAAATGTCAAGATCCGTATCAACGAACACCTTGATATCCATCAAGTCTAGTAGTCTCTGGTCATACAATGCGTAAATGCCTTCAACGATAATAACGTTGGCACCGTAGATGGTGATTGTCTTTTCCAGACGGTTGTGGTTGCTGAAGGAGTACACAGGGATCTCTGTTTTCTTTCCTTTCTTTAAAGACGTGATTTTCTCCACCACGAGATCCATGTCGATGGCCTTTGGTGTATCAAAGTCAAAATTACAAGCAAAAGCTTCCTTGGACTCCTCCACTGTTAGTGGTTTGTAAAAATTATCAAACAGCAAAAGAACTGTCCAAGGCTGGTTCAACTCCTGGATTATTTTCTGCGAGATAGATGTCTTTCCTGATCCAGAAAACCCTGCCACTCCGATAATGTAAGGCTCAGTCCATGGTGGAATGTACTTTTGGTTAGACAAAGTTTTTGTGAATTTTTGCTGGCCTCCATGTTGCACTGGGCTATTACTGCCTTCACGAGATACAGAAGCCGACGGAAAGAACGATGAGTTCTGCCCTTCATCGGGTGCTATTCTAGAGGAAGACCGACCCATCAATGTGGCCATATTTTGAGACAACAATTTCTGAGTTGGGGTATTCTCCATTTTGAGCACAATGATTTTTGTTTTTGTTTTATTTTTTTTAAGAGAATACGAACCCACCTGAGAGAAGCTAAAGAAGGGTGCTCCTCTTACACTCTGCAGCATCTCACAGATGTACGGGTGTGAGCCCCAGAGTTTGAGATGCGCATGGTTGCGGCTTGATGATACGAAGTCTAGAGTGGTGCAATGAGTCAAATTACAGGAAAGGGATACAGGCGAAGGAGACTCGATGATGGGCTAGATGATAACTATAATGGCTCCGAGTCACGTGCAATGGTAGATAATGATTCCGAATCCCCTGTTACTGCATCTCCCATCACTACTGATGTAGATTCGGATCAGCCGCCAGAGAAGCCAGAAAATTGCAAAAATTCGGTTGCTGGCTCCAAATCTCCTCCGGGAAAGAATGCTCATGAGTCATTCATGAGGCGAAAGTTTGATGCCCAAGTCAAGCAATTGCGGACAAGTGTGCAGCATTTGGAGTCTTGTAGTGACCTTACGCCCAAAGAGGCTCACGAACTCAAAGAAAAGAAACAACTTCTACAAGAGATTGAAACGCTGAAAGTGGAATCTGCTTACGTTCTTCCTGCAGAGTACCGTAATTCAGATGGAGGAATCGACCGTCAAAGGAAGAGAGACCTACTAAAAGCCGTTGAACCCGTCGATGAAGACCAGCATCATAAAAGGAGCAAATATTGCAGTGATTGGGAAAATGCACAACTCAAAAAGGCCCAAGAAATTGTTTCTTTCAACCCAAATGAAATCAACTTGCCGGGCCAACCGCAATATGAGTTTGTCTTTGATGAGTCTCAATTTGTAGACTATGAGGAGGAGGCTGAAATTCCCGGAACTGATGGCGAGACCATTGCTGCTACAAGCAAGTACAATGACATTCAAGCTGTAAGAAAGTCTCTCCCGGCTTATAAATACAGGCAGAAGTTCTTGGACACCATACAGAACAATCAAGTTATTATTGTTGTGGGAGAAACAGGATCCGGAAAAACAACCCAGATTCCACAATACCTATACGAAGAAGGCTACACTAATGGTCGGGCCCCGGATGGCCAAATCATGAAAATCGGTTGCACTCAACCGCGGCGGGTTGCTGCTACTTCGGTGGCTTGCAGAGTTGCAGACGAAGTTGGGTGCAAAATCGGCTCCGAGGTCGGTTATAGCATCCGATTCGAAGATGTCACTTCCAAGAATACCGCCATCAAGTACTTGACGGACGGAATGTTGCTCCGAGAGTTTTTAACTGACCCCACCCTTTCTACATACAGAGTTTTGATGATTGATGAGGCACACGAGCGTACTGTGTCCACAGAAATTATTCTCACTTTGCTTAAGGATATCATAAAGGAGAGAAAAGACCTAAAGTTGATAGTGGCCTCTGCCACAATTAATGCAAGCAAATTCTCCGATTACTTTAACAAGGCACCTGTGCTTAATATTCCAGGTCGTCGGTTCCCAGTTGACGTTTGCTATACAAAGCAACCAGAAGCCAATTACATCCAGGCTGCAATCACCACAATATTTCAAATCCACACCAAGCAAGAGGGTCCCGGTGATATACTAGTATTTCTTACTGGACAAGAAGAAATCGAAACGATGGATGAGATCTTGAAAGACGCGTGTGGCAAGCTTGGAGATCTGATCAAAAAATTGATTGTGGCGCCTATCTATGCCAATCTTCCACCCAACTTGCAAGCCAGAATCTTTGAGCCCACTCCACCTGGCTCGCGCAAAGTGGTCTTGGCTACCAACATCGCTGAAACCTCCATTACCATCGATGGTATCAAATTCGTCATTGACTCAGGCTATGTCAAGGAAAACGTCTTCAATGCAACCTCAGGCATGGAGAGTTTGGTCGTGGTTCCATGCTCTCGAGCCTCAGCAGATCAAAGAGCAGGAAGAGCAGGAAGAGTCGGTCCCGGAAAGTGCTATAGGCTATTTACGAAATGGTCTTACGCCAATGAACTACAAGCAAATCCCACCCCCGAAATTCTCCGAGTCAACCTTAGCACGGTGGTTCTTTTGTTGCTTTCCATGGGTGTCAATGATCTTGTGAATTTTGACTTTATGGATCCACCCAGCAAGCAAACTCTAATCAAGTCGCTTGAGCTCCTTTATGCATTGGGAGCTCTAAATTCCAAAGGGCAACTTACCGATATAGGCAAGAAAATGGCACAGTTCCCAATGGACCCTATGTTCTGCAAAGCATTGTTAACTAGCGCAGAGTACTCTGTCACATCAGATGTACTTTCGATCCTAGCTATGTTGTCAGAATCATCGAACTTGTTTTATAGGCCCAAAGACAAGCGTGAGCAGGCAGATAAGAAAAAACAGTCATTCATGCATGCTGCTGGGGATCAACTAACTTTGTTGAATATCTGGAAGCAGTGGAGTGATTCCGGGTATTCGAATCTATGGTGTGAGGACAACTTCCTTCAGTACAGAACACTCAAGAGAGCAAAAGAGATTAAGAAGCAGTTGGAAAGCCTCTGTACCAAAATAGGAATCGATGTCAAGCCTGCGGCCGGAAATAGTGAGCAAGACGTTGAAAAGGTACAGAAAGCGATGTTGAGTGGGTTCTTTCCTAATTTAGCGAGAATATCCAAAATGGGGTCGAATTACGTCTTGCTCAAAAGGAACCAACCCGTTTACATACATCCTTCGTCTGCATTGTTTAAAACCAAACCGCCACCAAAGTTGGTCTTGTATCATGAATTGGTTTTGACGAGCAAAGAGTACATGAGGAATTGCATTATTATAGAAGAAAAGTGGGTGAATGAAGCTGCGCCCCATTACTACCGTGAGGAAGAGTTGAAGCTTGCTAAAAGTTAAGCTTGGAAAAATGCATGTGCTCGTTAGTGCTTGTTAGTGCTCAATGCTCAGTGCTCAGTGCTCAGTGGGCTTCTCAGTCAAGGGACGGTAATAACCCATCTCTAGGCTTAGAAATCTCACTTCTCCCCCCTGAAACACGTGATTTTTTGGTTTTTCTTATAATACTCTCAACAAAAAAACTCAGAGGCTTGGCAAGAACCTCTAGTTTATCTCAGTGGTGTTTTTCCTTCACACAGACCATGTTCAACGCGTTCGTCTCTAATTCCTAGTCCGTTCGCGGCTTTCTTTACGTGTTTCGCATCACGTCTCTCGTTGTTCAATCTGGGGTTGTAAGGCGTCTCCCCGAACTACAACAATAATCAAGTGTGGATTTTCTAATCTGTTTTCTTCGCTCATCTTAACGCAACGCAAATACCCAAGATATGTTTCATTCCCTGGCTTCCAAGCAGCCCCCAGAGTCTCCGAACTCAGCCGAACAATCCAAGAAAGGGGTGAGTCACATGAATCCAGAAACCATTAAACCTTTAGAGAAGGTCAATCCGTTGCTCCCATTTGCATTTGTTTCCACATGTATGACTCAAGGAAACAGCCTAAATACTGAGCCTCGTGAAAAACATGTCATTGATGAAAATGCTGCTAGCATATACCACACACGGGTCACGAAACCAAATGCCACCAAAAGAGGGCCCTTGCTCACCACAGTACCATCTATCAAGAGAAAAATGGGAGAAAGTTTTACGGAAAAAGATGACGTCAAAAGACGGGACTATGAGGAGTTCTTTGAAGGCTCATCTACGCAGCTAGAGCAGTCTACCGAAGCGAGTACGCTGTTTTCGTCAAAGGGTATGCCAATGTCACTGAATCCTCCAAGTGAATTGACGGATCCAACCAATCTTGACTCGGCTGACTTGGTACAAAGAGACGATGCTGTGCCATGTGCCCTACCAAGTAGCCCGCCTGTTCTGCCTCAACAGTCAGAGGTTGATACCACCATGGTCGATTATACTGTGCCAGACTCACCTGTGCAAAACACCTTGCTACACACTCTGGTAACTTCCCCCATTCGACGGGCGCGGTTTCATCATATCAGCTCCGAACCTGATTTTGGTGTTGATCAATTCAATCGCTACAAATTCTCGAGCTACCATCAACTTTCGTCTACAGATGCAGATAAAACTGAAGAATATTCTCCCTCTGACCTCAGATTGATGCGTGCAAAAGAAATCATTCTACAATGTTTTGAGGACATCTCTCCTTCCGTTGTGTTAGAGGGTATGCAGTTAACTGATATTCCTGATGAGATCAAAGATTTGAATGAATTGGTGATCTTCGACTGCGACCGTCCAACTCAAGTGTCTCGTCAGTTGTTTCTCACTAATAACAAACTCAAAGTTGTCAATCCATCATTATTCGCTTTTAAAAAGCTTAATGTGTTGAGCTTACGCCAAAATGAGATTCGCTTCTTGCCTAGTCTAATAAGCAATCTTACCAATTTGACTGACTTGAACGTCAGTATCAACAACTTGAGGTACTTGCCTCCACAAATTCTCGATTTACCTGCATTGACGACTTTTCGTGCTGGCCCGAATCCTTTCATACCTATTAGTGCAGACGCCTTAGAGGTGGCTCCTACGGATGAACGATACAAGCACGGGTTGCACCATGTTTCTCCTATTAAGTATTTACAGAGAAGAAGCATGCTTAGATCTCTCAAAAGCATCTGTCTCGACGAAATTGCGAGATACGACGTTACATATAGAGAAACGAAAGCTTGGAAGAGTAGCACGCCTATACTATTCCATCTGCTTATTGCTCTAGCCATCTCGAAAGGCAAGTTCAAGGATACTTGCAACGAGTGTAATTTTATTGTGGTGGAGCCGTATGCTGAGGTTCTTGAATGGTGGGACATTCTCCAAAACATTGATATTCCTATAAAGCGGAAGTTTTGCAGTGGCCGATGTGTCAACAAATACCATTACCCCAAGGCTTTGGAGAGCCACGCTCTTTAATTACTTCCAGATAGTGATTTGAAATACCTGTAGTCATTCAAATGAAGATTTTGGTTTCCATTGACCTCGACAATTCAAAGGAAATTTCTTTTGCCTGACTCCACGTAGCTAGCGGGAAAAAGTCCCTTCCTTCCTTTAAACTGGCCAATCCACCATTCGCCTTTGCGATCGATTATTTTAATCAAGTCACCCTTGGAAAACCTCAAGTCATTTTTGTCATCCGAAGAGAAATTGAATAAGGCTCTGCAATACTCAACGGGTATGTGAGAATGGACAGTTATGGGTTTAGTGTCATCTTGCATCTCTAAACCTTTTTCATTGTCATCATCGACGTTTTCTGCCACATCGCAGTCTGGCACAGCGAGTTTTTCAGTACTGAATTCTGACCTTAATTCTGGCGTCAAATCTGGCTTCAATTCTGACTTAAATTCTGACTTAAATTCTGGGAAATTCTTGGACGTTTCATTGTATTTATCTAGCATGATTTTGGCAAACTCAGGCTCAAGTATGGTTTTCTGTGGATCGAAATGAGGCATGATTGTTTGGAGGTTCAACTTGTACTGGTAAGCCACCGTTAACTGTGTGTAGAAAGAAAAAAACACTAACGGCTCGGTATAATTCCGGACAAGAATGAAGTAAGTGGGAAGTTCCAATTTTAATATCGAGTTCAAACAGTCAAACTCACGCTTAAGCGAGCGCATCTTCGCTTCGAGCTGATTGTATCGCTGGCGTTCCTTCGAAGACAACTTCTGAGAGGTGGTTTGGATGGTCATTTGGTCATATTTTTCGTATACCTTATCGTAACTCAGCAAAGCTTTGTCTCTGGAACTAATCTTCCCCTCTATCTTTTTCAGAAAACCCATTAAAATATCTATTTTCTTTTTGACAACGGATGAGAATGCGTCCACAGGGTCGTTAACAGAAAAGAAGATTTCTTTCAAAACAGCAAGATAGCTTTTCGTGCGATCCCAAGAAGCCCCTTCATGGCACTTACCATTTGTGATCATTAGCTCCTGATACGTCAATATGCGAAACAATTTGGCATTCCTTTCTGAGCTTCTCAAGGTTTCCTTCAAGTAAAACACAAATTGCTCGTTCAGCTCAACAAAGGACACAAGAGCAGCTTCAATAGCATCGAACTCTTCAACCAAATCCTCAAATTCCTCATCCACAGTCTTAGTGTATTGTACTGGTGGGTTGAGCTTATCAGTGACACGCTCAATCGAGGACATTGATGAGATTCGAGTAAGAAGTCGGTTAAAAATATGAGGCAGTTTTGACATGTCTTCATAAAGCAAGTAGTATTGAACTTGCGATTTTGCTGCACAAAGCCATTTTGCCGCCAACACTGAACTGAGAAGAGCGGAATTTTCGCAGGTGCGATTTTATGGGTGCCCATGATGTGAACCAGGCCAGGCATATAATTTCTCTGGCTTTGGAGACACTTCTCGACTGGAGTTTTCCAAAGACTCTGGGTGTAGTTCTAATACTGTATAAGCATGTTCCACATCGGCAATTTCCTTCAATAACTTTGTCTGTTTCAGCGTGTCTAGGCCAGCGTTGGCAATCTCTACTTTTAGCTTCGCAATCCGTTCATCGAAAAGCTGTTCTAAATTGTCAAGAAGCCGATGCCCGAAATTTCGATCTGTAGGAAGGTTTCCTGTGATTGTCTTCAGTAAAAGTTTCACAGTTTTCAACTTGCCAAGTATGTCCTTTGCTTGACTTAAACAACTGGTTTTATCTAACGGCAGACTCACCAACAAGATTGCAGCATAGTAGAGCATAATGTGGATATGCACCGGCACATACTTCAAATTATTCAGGATATCGGGGTCATTCAATACAAGATTAAGCACTGTTTGAGCTGCGTTCATTGCGATGTTAACGTTTAACAGCTCCTGGTCATGTTCTTGTAATTGATTTTCGACAACTTCGTTTTCATCATCACTATCATCGCTATCGTGCTCTAAGGAGAGTGTAGGTTTCGAGATTCTGGACACAGGGTGGTTAGCGACTTGACAGTTTTTCCAAGTAGGTAGTATGATACTGCTGCCGTCACTACCACCTTCAAACTTTCGAATAGTTGAACTGTTGATATACATCTTTGCAAAATTGTAGTATATCAAAGTTGACTTGGACAGCCATACTGAGCCATTGTTAGATGGCGCCAAAAGAACTGTCCACGAAACCATCCACTTGTCCAACTCGAGATTGGATCTCGACGGAATACCAAATTGTGCTGGAGCAATAAGTTCCCATGCATTTCCTTTAAGCGACTCATTCAATGCCGCATTATACTCAACTTGAGAGACGAGCCTCAAGTCGGTGAAGGATGGACCAGGTTTTTTCGTGGTGACTACAGATGAGGTTTTTGTATCCAGCGCCTCATCCAGTGAAGCATCATCTGTAGTGTATTTTGCCTCAAGCAAAATCTTTTTGCTGTGGAGAACATTATAATCTTCACTTGAAACTAGGGCTTGCCTGTTAAAAGTCATACTCTGCTGTCCGTCGAGAATATACAACAAGTACCATAGTTTCAAGCGGTCTTTGTCACTCAAAGACTTGTCAGTGTTTGATTGGGACTTATTCCGCGAATGAGTGATCTTGAAATCATTTGCCAACTGCAAAGCAAGGCCAGTGAACATCTGGGAGTCAGAAAGCCAGAAACTGCATAGAACAAGGGCAACAATGGTGTTGAAGCCTTCTTGTTCTGTACGAGGTTTTGCCTTGAACAAAAGCCCACTGCATAACTCATGTAAATGTCGATGTAAAATGTCTTGTTTTCTGGAAATCCTGGGGTCTGGGTAATGCATCGACGCAATGGTGCACACTGCGCATATAAGTAAAGGAGAAGTGTTCCAGATTGCCTCCACCGAAAAGTGCTTGATCTCAAAACCAAAGAGTTGCTGGGCGATATTTGTGTCAAAGAATTTGAACAACAATTTGGCGTCTCGTAATGACAAAACAGACCCCCGGAAATCATTGTCTATGCGGATGCTCTTTTCTCGAAGATTACTGTGCATCTCTGTGGAAGGCCGTTTCCGAGAGAACTCGGATATGCAAGGAAATGAATGGCTGCGTCTTGTCTCGTCAAAGCCACAGCTAAGATCTTGGCCATTATTAACTTCTCGTTTATGTAAAGTCTCATGAAGAGCTTGGTTGTGAGAGATATATTTGCGAGTAAGCTCCCGCTCATCCATAAGCGCCTGTTGGTTGGATTTCAAAACCATGAGAATATCATTAAACTTCGTATCCATAGAAGTTAGCTTATCCTCCATGGCCGTCTTCCAGTCCAGCTTTGCATCTGTTGGATGGTCCCGAGGAAGTGTATGTAGGCGTAATTTCTTGTCATGGAGCAGCAGAGGCGGAGGACTCTGTGTATATATGTTCTTTAGTGAATTATGGGCCAACGGTACAGCTGGTGGCGCTGGGTTGTAAATGGCCTGAACGGGAGAGGCATCCACCGGAGGTAAGCCTATAGAAGGAAGTCTTACCACGAAACGACAAGAAGCGGCCTGGCCCAACGATATGCACCTATTGCACGGAAGCGAGTCACCATACTCACACTTTGTTTTGGATTTTTTGCAGTTGCCACATGGCTTTGTACGTTTCTCTCCTGCCATTAGGCTGCACTGAAACTTAAGCAGTAAGCGATGTGCGTGAAGATTACCCTACCGTGCCACACCTGTACCTCTCTGGTCTTCTCGAGAAGTAGTGTACAACAAATTAGGGGTAGTGAATATTTTCTAGGGATGTTAAATGGAATGTATTTGAAGCTGTGTAAGTAAAAAAAAATGAAAATAAAAATATTTTTGCCAAGAAATGGCTCTATGATCTATTACCAGAAACTGGTGCGGGATATATATAATAGAGCAAAAGAGTGTACATAATAGACATGATTCTTGCACTATAATACTGTCAGATAGTCAGGCGATCTCGCAGATTACATAGCACTCTAAGTCCATAACGATTCTCCATCAGGAAGATTTTCAAGCATAATTTGCTAAAAGAAGTCATGATCCTCCGGAGTAGAAAACGACTCGACTAAGGGACTGACAGATGCACCTCTGATTAGTCATTTCCGCGCACCAACCAGATCATATCCATCGACAAAGATAGTTTCAACGGAAGCACGGGAGAAGAAACCTCCCCGACTATATCGGTCAGCAAAATTGTTAAGGTTCTCAAGAAAGCTATAGCCTTAGAATGTAGCTACAGAACAGATGAGAGCGGACTATTACCCTTAAGGATGAGTTGGAGGGGCTCGGAATCGTAGACTAAGTAAATACAACTTTTCCAAAAGATTCCGTAAAACCAAAATACTCTGGAAAGAGAGCACAACATCGCCTACAGACAACTTAAAGGGAGCCACATAAGAACTAAGAACTAGTGGCTCCACCCTGCATAGGAGTTATAGTGTATTATACCAGATAATACACTATCGACTCTTGTTGGAAGACCACTGGACTTAAAACTAGTGATTACCAAAAGTTTTATCTTTCATGATTGTATACAAACTATATTCTACAAACTATATTCTTCAAACTACAATTGTTCACTGTGGGGTGGGACTGTCTCGCGGGGTATGCATACAGGAGGAATATACTCCAGAATATCCAAAAGAACTAGTCCTTCTTTATACCATGTCCTTGAAACTTAAGTTCAAATCCTTTTTCAGCGCTTCACGCCAGTATATGGTGGTTGGCGCATCCAATGACCCCTCCAAATTCGGCTTCAAAATCTTATCGTGGTATGTGAGCCACGGCCTACCCGTGGTGCCAGTCAATCCCAAGCAAGTGGAAATCTTGGGTCAGGTGGTGGTTCCCAAAGCTTCAGATGTAGTGGCTGCAACTATAAAGAAACAGGATATACATCACCACAAGCTCTCACAAGCCGATGGGCTCAGCTTGTCGTTTTTGACGCCGCCAAGCGTGACACTTCAGACTTTGGAGCAAATTGCTCAAGTGCCACACTATAAGAGTGTTGTTAAGGGCTTGTGGTTCCAACCGGGAAGCTATGACGATAGTGTGATCCAAAAAGCTGAGGCTCTTGGCTTAGAAGATAGAAGTATCCAGGAAGACGAGTGTATTTTGGTGAGAGGCGAGGAGGGATTGTACAGTGCCAAGCTTTAAGGTGGGATGTACGGAGATTATTTAGATTTATTTTCTTATGTGGCGAACCGGAGTTCAAAGTTGAGCTCAGGTGTGTATTTTATCAGTCCAACAACTTTTTTATATACTGGGCCCAGGTGTCGTCATCAGGGCTTTTCCTGGTAGTCATGGATGGGTCGATCTCAATCTCGTAAGGGAACGGTGACACGTCTAGCGTCATGATGGGGGGAATATGTTCTTTGTGCCGATTGACAATAGATAAGATCTCGTTGAGGTTGTCCTCAAAACTCAAGGCTGAGAGATGTAGTAACTGTTCGGCTGTGTTCATGACGTTAGAGGGCGGTGGGCCAGCAAGCTGCGGGATGTCGGGGCTTTTGGGAAGACAGTTTACGTTGATGATCCACGTCTCCCAGCGAGCTGACGCCGATACCGCATTCCCCTTGGCGTGGCCGAACCAGCCCACCTTTTTCTTTTTCGCCAGTTCCTTATGCAGAAAACCAATCACCAATTGCCCGACCGAGGAGTCTTCCATCGACAAGAAGTCCTTCTTTATAAGCTGGTCAATTTTTTGGTCAATGAGTATATCTAGGTCCGGTAGGCCGTCAGCCATGGGGTATGGAATATCTAAGAACTCGCAAGTGGTTGGCGTGACGGGGCCAAAGAGGCGGTGGAAGAAGATGGCCCATATTATGCCTGGGCGTTAGTATATCTAAATGGAGCTTTTCAAAGTTGAGGCTGAATATTTAGAGACACATACCTTTTAAGGACTCTCTGGCCACCGCACGGCCTACGGTGACATTGAGTGTGAACTCCATGGGGGAAGAATTTGGAGTGGGAGTGGCGAGTGGAGATGGACGAGTCTATTATGTTCTGTGTATTAACTGTACAGGGTCTGTGATAACGTGCGATCTAATGCGGCGTGCGCCCTAAACAGTGTGAGAAGAGTGAAGAGTAGCTTGAAGAGTAGTGTAAAGGCCAATAATAATAAATATCATGGGGTGCATGACAAATATATATTTGGATTTAAAGTATGGGAATTTTCTTAATGTCAGTAATTGCTTCTTTGGTGTGTCCTTAAATATCACCATACCTTCTCTGATTAGCTCTCTGATTAGCTCTCTGATTAGCTCTCTCATTCCTCTTATTCCTCTTTCATTACCTCATTGATACCTTCTCATTGTATCACCTTGACTCATTGATGTAATCACCTCCTAACATCGCTTCCATATGCTCATAAATGCGAGGCAATGAGTCATTCTCTAAAACTTCAAGCTCTTTCGCAGTGAATCTGGAGAGAACATAATCTGCCACACTTCCGTGAATGGGCTTGCCCACACCAATGCCAATTTTGGTATAGTCATTCCCCAAGCATTTATCAATAGATCGTAACCCATTATGGCCTCGTGCACTGGTTTTCCGTCGGCGAACCTGCACTTTGCCCAAGCCCACTTCCAACTCGTCGTGCAATATCACCAAGTGGCACATGCCATGACCATGCTGTTTTTGGAACCTCTGCCAAACCTTACTGACCGTAGGCCCCAGCATGTTCATGTAGCTATGTGTGGTCTTGGCTAAAAGAATATTGTTTATTGGCGAGTTCACACTGGCTTCAATTCCTAGCACTTGAGAAGCCTTGAAGCTAGAGAACCCTGTCATTAGCTTATGATCCAAAATGGCCTGTAGTGCCCAATGGCCTACATTATGGCGCGTGCCTGAATACTCTGGCGTGGGATTGCCTATCGCAAGAAATAGATAATTGTTTCGGGCTTTGGTCGAAGTGTTATATAGGCGCCAAGAACCGACGTGCTGAAAAGTAGCTCTTGATGATAGGAGGCTAGCCATGCTTTCTAGAGGCAAATTTTTTTTAAGGCTTGTGCGTCAAGACCAATGCGTTCCTGCATACTGTGTTTGCTTAAAGTCCACTTACTATTTCTTTCTATGCAACCAAACTAGGGACTTCTGTGTACCCTTTGTAATTACCAACTATTAATATTTAGACCTATGATAAATGTCTAATCAAACTCGGTTTTTAAATTTAGTTACTCCTGCCCGAGATTTACCAAGTCCCGGTGTGACTGGTGTCTGGTGTGCTGAGACTTTGAAACCTTTCTCAATTCCTCCAACCTTTCTCTCATTGTAGGCACATCTCTCAAGTTCTTCTCGAGCTTTAGTCTTTCCTCCTCAAATCTAAGCCTGCGCTTAGCATCCAACGGACCAAAGTAGTATCCACCCTTTCCATCTAACTTCAACAAAAGGTCGTGGAAATGCCACAAAGCTGGTCTATGAGCCACCGACAAGAGAGAGATGCCAATTTCTTGTGCATGCTTATACATAAACTGCTCCATGTCTGGTGAAATTGCTGATGTACATTCATCGAGCACGGCAAACTTGGGCTGGTGGTAATATAACCTGGCCATGGCCAATCTTTGCTGTGCTCCAATAGAGAGTTCTTCATTCCAGTTCTTTACTGCATCCCATGAATCTGCATCAGTAAGGAGTTCGTCGAGACTGAGTAATTTCATGATTTCCTCTAAATCTTTGTCGGTTTTCTTGCCTTGCTCAAACTGCTCGAGCGAATGTGGGTATATGACTTGTTCTCGCAAAGATCCCTTAACAAGATATGCTCTTTGAGGCAAGTAAAACATATTTTCTGAGTTTGGAATGGTGATATGGCCTGACTTGCAAGGCCACAAACCCCCAAGCATTCTGAACAAAGACGACTTTCCTGCTCCGTTTGGACCCGCAATGAGCAAGTGTTGTCCTGGTTTGAGACTGAAGGTTAAAGACTCAATTAAAGTGACGTTGGCGGGTGTCACTAACCTCACATGATCAAAAGTAATCTCATCTCCGTAATGAACATGGCCATTGCCTTCTTGCGAGCCGGTGGGCTTGGCAAGTCTTCTCTTTTTAATGTCATCCAAAGCCTTTTGGAAATAAACAACTCTGGATGCATGGCCCACCACCTGAAGCAAGTACCTGCGAGAGTAAATCAATCTGTCAAGAGAGTCAGATGCACTCAACAATAATCTTCTATTAGTGATAAAATCACCGGCGGCATTAGCATCCGGTTCCTTGCCCAAGTACTTGTTGATAAATACAGGCGCAGAACACAAGACCAAGCCTGCAGCACCCCAGAAGTACTTGACAATGAAACTCTGAGCAATTTCATGGACAGCACGTTTCCAATACTCCATTTTCAAGAATCTTTCGAGCTGGTAGTAGCAGATATCAATGTAGTCCAATTCACGCTCGTGACCACGCAAAAAAGCAATTTCTTCGTTATTGGCAACGATCTTAGAGTGAGCGGATCTTAACTGACCCTCCAATTTAGACTTTTCCGCAGCAAGCTTGGCAAAAGGTGGGGAGAAGAATCTCAAAATGGTTGTGGAGAAATGAGCTAATATTCCTAAAGTCAATGTACCCTCACCACTACCAACACCACTCTTGGAGAGCTCCTTAGCGCAAAGAAGAAGATCCAAAGTTGGTTTGAGCAATTGACCTGGGAGACTAGAAAGAGCCTGGCAAAGTCTGCTGATATCAGTGGCAATTCTTTGATCAGGGTCTTTGATTTTGCTATCGGAAAGTTGGATAAGGGCGTAGTAGTTGGGATCCAAGTTTGCAGGAATATAGTCATCCATGATAGAGTTGTTCAAGTTGATACGTAAGCTCTGGCGCAATTTCTCCTTAGTCCAGTTAAGAAGAGCATTCACAAACGAAGCTGGGAAGCCAATCAAGAGCCAGAAAGCAAGGAGTTTGGCGAATTTGCGAAGTTTTTTGGATATAAGAGCTCCAACAAGCATACCATCCAAGTTAGCAACCTTAATGGTAAGCATGGCCCTACAGACCAAGAGAACAATATGACCCAATAGATAGAACACCGCCAGGTTTCGGTAGCTAGGAACAGCCGTTTTGAGAAGCGCAATCATATCATTAGCCTTAACGCGAGAAGGTTTTTCTTTATTGCCCACAGTTTCAATTTCTTTTGTTTTCTTTTTGCCAGGGGACGAAGTTGTGGTGGCTCCAGAAAAGGCTGCAGTAATCAATACAATATATGATGCATTTAACAAGAGTGATCTATTTGACTTGTAAGCTTTTAGAGCCACAGCAGCAAGAGATGTCTGCTTTTTAGATTTGGACATAGTGTGAATAAGAAAGAGTGGTGTAGAAATAGTCTATAAGAGTGTGAGTAGGAAAGGCGTAACCAGCAGCTGCTAGACAGTCTGCGCATATTTTGTGGAGAAGGTATTTTAACCGAGGAACCAGCGCGATATACTGAGGGGACAGTATAAAGGTTAAATAATAATGTAGAGAATAAAATGAAAGAAGAGCAAATGATTAGAGATTAATCAAATGGATAATTAATATTTGGAAAGGCTGATGAGTGTTTTAGTTTTTGCTACTGAGTTAGTAGTGAGTTAGTAGTGAGTTAGTGAATTAGTGAGTGTTTACTGTAGTGCGCGAAATTAGATTTTAATTAAAGCTTTTTTATGCTCATTTCCCGATAAGTCCCAAAAATTCCAATAAATGGGATTCCTAAATTTATATCCACTTAGTTTGTGCTACAAACTTCTCAGCTGGCTTTTCAAATCTTTATGGTTAGAAATAGTCATCAAGTAGTAAAGATAGAGGTAGAGGTAGATAGAGGTAGAGGTAGACCTAAACCTAATATATTCAGTCATTAACAGTATAGTAAGTATAGTCAGTCAGTATACTCTGCGAGTATAGTCAGGTCTATTACAGTCTAATATAGTCCAATACAGTCCACAGTCTATTGTCCATGTCTACTATGGTCTATCTAGACCTTGAGATAGACCTACACCTACATCACACCACAACACACCACACCTAAAGATAGAGATAGAGATAGATAGAGATAGATAGAGATAGAGATAGATAGAGATAGATAGAGATAGAGATAGAGATAGATAGAGATAGATAGAGATAGATAGAGATAGAGATAAATAGACATAGACATAGACATAGACATAGACATAGACATAGACATAGACATAGACATAGACATAGACATAGACATAGACATAGACATAGACATAGACATAGACATAGACATAGACATAGACATAGACATAGACATAGACATAGACAGATAAATATAAAGATATTGTCAGACCGAAAAGCCCGAGCAGAAAAATCGGCTCTTTATTTCGACAAAGGTCTATATAACCCTGGAACCCCAGTTACTGAGAAGCCATCAACGAATAAACACAGAGAGATTTAGAGGTACTTCAAAAATAACAACTAGCTACTGACATAGTATAACTACTATATTTGTTAGATTCTTCGATATTTTCGTTGATGAATTCATAAGTTATACCACCTTGTAAAGTGTTAACTCCGGATTCGGTTGTAGTAAGCAGAAGGCCGCAGCCCTGAGAGTAAGGAATGACAGAATTGCCTTTCACTCTTGTGTAGCAATTCTTATGGTACAGCCTAGGTGATTATACACATGGGGATCTGACAATAAGACTGTATAAACTAGGTTATAAGCCCTGTACAAGTCGCAATTGAAATGGCTGCTGTCTGAGACAGATTAGTGCGAAAGTCATTTCATCATTTGTTATAAGCTGCTAGTTGGTCCACCCTCTACCTCAGGGCACCAATTAACCATAGATCCAGAGATGGTGGATGGGGTCTATACTATGGATAAACCCGTACATCCTCTAGTCTATTGACGTCAATGGCTTGTTAATATTTTTATTGGTTCCGACAGGGATGGGAAGGATGTTGAAGTATTTCGTAACAAAAAGAAGTCCAGCCATTGTCTATAATATCCCCAACTCAATTTCCCTCAAAAGCTTGAGACACAGGCGGGTACGGGATGACATTAAGGAGTACGGCTGGTTCCAAGTGCATTCATCGAGAATCCTCTCTTAAACTCAACACCACGCCATCCTTCTGATTATCACTTGTTTCCCTAACTCCTCAATTACCACTCACTTGTTGCCCTCTGAAATAGTGGAACAAAAGGTTCCCACATTTCTTTGAGTGCTCATTCACAAAAGTCATGGGAAGAATTCAACATTCCTCGATTGATTAAGATCCCACCTTGATTAAGATCCCACCTTGATTAAGATCCCTCCTTGAGTATGCTGTTCTCTGGTCGGAGTTATCTCTTGATTTCTCAACCACCAAAATTATAGATTCGCAATCAATCAACTATTATGGAAAAATGAAAAAAAAAAATCCTGGGCTCCTGCGGAAATTAAGCCTGAGCCAAAGAAAGAAGACTGATCTGATTCCAACTGTTCACCTGATTGAAGAACTTAGTTCAAACTGTTCACCTCATTGCATGAGTGAAGTTTAATTCAATCTCTATGCCCGGGGTTCTTATGCTCAACCATGTAATGATATTGACGCTTCTTCCTCCGGAACAGGTAGTGAAGTCAGCAACACCGGCGGATTCTTCGTGAAGGTAGTGAACTCAGGAGCAAACAATGCGCTAATTCAAAACTTCTCCCACTAAGAGGCAAAGTGGATGGTTTCTCTGACACCAATTCTCATTATAGCGGCCTTAGCTTTGTTTCCTAATCTGGCACCCTCAACGAAACCACCACCAATGGCCACAATATTCTTCAAGCCAGCTGCAATGAATGATATCCTTAATGACTCTGACATGGAAAGACCTTCTGTGGAAAGGTTCCTTCAACACCAACTCATCGAAATACTTCAATTGAATATGAAATCTGATTCAAACTGTCCACATTATGTAGTGAAATCTGTTATTATTTGATACAGAGTATCATGAGGAAAGCAAGAAACATTTTCAAGAGCCAGAAGCTTTAAAGATGCCCGAAGTGATGAATATCTCATTACCTGATTGAATCAGATTCACCATTAAAATCAGATTCACTATTAAAATCAGATTCACTATTAAAATCAGATTCACCATTAAAATCAGATTCACCATTAAAATCAGATTCACCATTATTAAAATCAAACAGTCACCCCCTCCACCAACTTTCATCCTCTCACAACTATAGTTCAACTCGTCTCGAATCTGTCTAGAACCAGACGAAACTCGGTCTTAGCCAAAGCTATTTTCAGCTCAAGCTCAGCAATACGCCCAAAGTAAAAGGTATTGGCCAAATCAGTAGTGCTCTTGCAATGTTCATTATCCTGGAGCATATTCTCATACAACTTGGCTAATTGATTTGAAGAGAGAGCTTTATCGATGGGAAATTGGTTCTGGTTTCGAGAGAGGACTGTACCGCTATGGGTAAACCACTTTTCGGCTATGTCTTGAAGCTGATCACTAGCTAGAACTTGTTGAGGATGAATTAGGCCTTTGGTATGCATAATCTGTGTAACAAGTAGAAGATCTCTAAGGGTGTAAGAGTTGGGGTCTATAGGCTTTTGTCTTTGGTGAGACATGATGATGATATAAAATAGTGGATAGTGGAAAGTGGATAGTGGAGCGGATGGAGTGTATGCAGTCGCAAGTACTCATGGACACTATAGCAGAGACCCAGTGTGCCGGATCAAGCACTACATGATTTGACGTCTTGTGCTACACCTCGCCAAATATACATTCACTAGTGTCGAAATATACATTCATAGATCTAGTGAGTCATGCAGAATCTTTCTCCTGGGCTCAATGCAATGTTTGCAAATATCGAGCTAGATCACCATGCGAAGCAGGCTCCTTCCAATGCCAAACCTGGAAAGCAATCCACAGACTGCCAATCCACACACAGACTTTGTTCTAATAGTTTGAATGTGCAAGGAAAAGTTTCCAGATCAAATCATTATAGTCTGTCAGATAATCAGTCAGATATTCAGAATCATGCCACTCTGACAAATGTTGTGCCCCCCAAAGCTCCTAGACTATCAACAGCTATTCGGGCAGAATCTCGTGGATCGTCTAAAGCAAAACCTTCGGACCTAGTACAAACCGTACATAAACGAAATCTTCAGCTGGCTCGTGCTAAGGATCACCCTATGCTTGATAGGGAGAAGCAGCAGAAGAAATATCAAGAAATGCCAATGTTGTCGTTTATGAGAGATACGTCTTCGTCTCGCAAAAAACAATCCACCGTGGCTACTTCGGGGTTGCCTCTGCTTCGTTCTTCTTCCAACATGGACGTGTATAGCCGCCGCTCACGCCTGCAAACGCTTCTGAAGAAACGCCAATTTTCCAAGTCTTTCCATGTTAATCTGTACGACGCTTCTGATATGGAAATTGACTTTGCTGATCGACCCACTGTCTTCTCCACTGATCCTCCCTCCGAGACCATGTCACCACGACTGCTACGTTATAACCGGTCTGAAGAATATATGAGGCTATACAAAACAACTTCCATGCCTGTTTTCAACATATCCGGAGAGAGATTGAGAAAGAATCTCTGCATGAACTCTGAAAACACTGAATCTACTTTAAAAGGGGTTTTTTCTGAATCAAAACTAACTCAGCAGAAACAATCCTTGCATCTTTCCACTACCACCCAAAGGCTTCAAAAAAGCTTTTCCAACGGCAATATAGACAGTTATAATCAAGCAACTAGTCACATTCCAAAAACAACCTCAAAAGGAAACATAAGCACCAAACGAATTGCTTTCAAAACAAAGTCTTTTGAAACGAGAAAAACTCCTAGCCCACCTGAACAAAACATTGAACTCAAGCCAAGGACGAAAAAGCCCTGTACAGTCAATGAAACCTTCAAGTTCATAAACAAGGCCGACCCTTCTTTTTTCCGTGAAGCCTGCTCTCTAGATAACACTCTAGAAGCCAAACCCTCGCTCCCTGCCACAGAGTTTCTCAACAGTGTCAAGGGAAAAGCTCTTAACATGTATGAGCGGGGGGAAATTATACGAAGCTCTAAAATATACTATATTCCAGAGCCGGCGACGCCCTATGGCGTCAGCCCTGATGTTAACATTAGCAATTTCAAGGATAACTATGGTTTTGATGATGCTGATGGAAACTACATCGTTAAGCCAAGAGGCCATATCGAGTACAGATACGAGATCATGAGCACCCTTGGCACAGGCTCGTTTGGCACTGTGGTCCTCTGCAAGGACCACAAGTATAAACAAGACCACAGGTGTCGCTATGTGGCCATCAAAATTATCAAGAACGATCTAAATTGGTCCTTGCAAGCCGTCAGCGAAATCAAGATGCTCAAGTATCTCACAGCATCAACAAAATCTCTTTCAACCCATATCATGGCTTATTGTGACCATTTTAACTTCAGGGGCCACATGTGTATAGTCACAGAGGCGCTCTCGCTCAACCTCTATACACTCTTGGAGCTAGGTCAGTTTCGTGGCTTTTCTTTGAATTTGGTGAAGACAATCATGTCTCAAATACTCAAGGGGATGGAGTATATTCACAACCAAAAAGTCATTCACTGTGACATCAAGCCGGAAAACATAATGATCAAACTCCCTTCAAGCTATCAAGTGGATACAGACTACGGCGAGAGCGATTTGGAAATCAAGCTAATTGACTTCGGTTCCTCGTGTTTTGAAGGCGAAACTTCATTCTCTTACATTCAATCTCGCTTCTACCGAGCACCTGAAGTCATTCTAGGAGCTTTGTATAGCTACAAGATTGATGTTTGGTCTCTTGGCTGTGTATGTGCGGAACTCTTCACAGGCAATCCATTACTTCCAGGAAAGCATGAGTTGGAACAAATTGCATTGGTGCTAGAGATGTTTGGAGCACCTGCCAGCTCACATATCATCAATGAGCGCAAAAAGCTCTTGAAGTACATCAAGGGCAATATTCACAAGTCATTGAAGGGTGAGTTGGCTTCAGACACGAATACGTTTACGGCCAGCAAGATGCACGTGGACGAAAAGAAGCTCAAGAAGACCTTCTTATATTCACTTTTCAATGTGGAAGGCAAGGTAAATCTCCAATTTCTCAACCTCCAGCTCCAATCCATGGACCTGCGTGACTCAGATTGTCGGGCACCTGGGCCGTTTAAGCGCAATGTGAAGTTGGGTTCCAGAAGCATTGAAGTTGCTCTTAGACTCATGAGCTCTGGAGAGACTAAAAAAGATCAGACCGAGTTTTCCAAGTTCATAGGGTCCATGTTTCAATGGAACCCACAAGAACGAGCTACAGTCACGCAGCTTTTGCAGTCCAAGTTTATACTGGGATTGTGAAATTCCTACAGAGTGAGCTCAGAGTGAACTAAGAGTGAACTCAGAGTGAACTCAGAATGAACTCAGAATAAACTCAGAATAAACTCAGAATGAACTCAGAATGAACTCAGAATGAACTCAAAGTGAGACTCAGGTTGCCAGTGCCATGATTACTGCCTATGAGGTTACTGGAGAAAAAAAGTACATGAACATGAGCCGCGAGTTGGTGAAATTCTTGATGAGCAGAGAGATGTGAAATGGCATGTATCCAAAAAGTGTGAGACTACAGAATGAGACTACAGAGTGAGACAAAGCCTGTGACAGCCTGTGACAACCTGATACAACCTGTGACAACATGTGACAACCTGTGACAACCTGATACAACCTGACACAAAGTCATGGCATACTTTGCAAAATCATAAACGTTCTAACGCTTCCGTAACATACTTCACTGAATAGTGAATGCAACTATGGTGTGGAATGCTAATGCCTGCAGGAATAGGACGCCGCGCATCGCTTCTCCACTAATTATTTCATGTGCACAGGCTACATAAGCTAAAGTAGCACCACACTTCCTACGCCTTCTTTTCCTACCCCACACCAACAAACACCCAGAATGTCCCAAACAAAGACAAAACAAAAGGAGTCGGCGCGGGCCCGTATTCTCTCGTCCCTATATGACTACACCAACAATTATGCAGATACAAAGAGTTACGATTCCAACCGAGGCATTGCCGCCAGCACCGCAGCGGCGTTTCTAGGGATGGGCCTCGACAGATTAGAGGTGCGTCAATCGTTTGATTCACAGAAAATTGACATGTCCGAGGCAGAGGCGCAAATGATCGAGACCATGGCTCAGTCAGCCAATGAAATGAAAATGAATTCTCAGCATAAAAAAGACCAGCCCCATTTTTTAGATCGACTCATGGAGCGAATGGTCAAGACCAGCATTGCCAGCGATTCGCAAGAGGCGGCTGAAATCAAAATCAGACTCAATGATCCCGTGCGCAATAATAAGCCACCGTTTTCTATCCGGGTATTCATCTCTAATATGAAGCGCTTGAGTGGGAAAATGAGCACGGTGTTTCTCATTCAATATGGCTTGATCCACGTCATCACATGGCGCAAACCAACCAAGACTCTTCTGGTTCTTGTGATTTACACGTGCGTGTGCTTATGGCCACATTTGGTACTTGCTTTCCCGCTTCTTTACGTGCTCTGTGGGCTTATAATTCCCGCGTACTTACATCGTCATCCCATGGACACTCCCACCATCATCCCTGTCAAGTCTCGGGGTCAGTCGCTTTTGCAATTTCTCAACGAATCTGAAGAAACAAGTCTAGTGACAGATGTGCTTCTTAATGATGATACTTCGCTGAGCTATTCCACAGCCTCATATCAATCGCTGACTATTGATAGTCAAGATGAGCGCCGTGACCCCAAGAAAAAGGACAAAACCAAGTTGGTCACCTCGCATATGTCCATGATCATCAACATGCGTGATTTTCAAAACCTTACCACTGATATACTCAATTCCATGGAGCAGGGTGAGTGTCTCATTAATGAGTTGACGTCTTTCAAGGACGAACGCCTCACCACGTTTCTTTTCTACATTATCATTGTGGTGACATGGGTGGTTCTTTCCTTTGGTCTGTATATTCCATGGCGACTTATCTTCATCCAATCCGGCTGGACTGCGTTGGCCATATGCCACCCTAAAGCAAAGAAGGTTCTCGCGTCACTCGCCACAAAAAAACCCAAAGCCCTATCTTTGACTAGTAGTGGAACTGAGCCCGAGAAAGACGCTTTGGACACTCATAAAGCCCCCTTTTTTGAAAACTTCGATCGCTACGATATCATCGTGGACGACCAACCTGAGATCCGCACTATAGAGGTGTACGAGCTTCAAACAAAGGACATTCTCAACCATCTGTGGAAGTTTTACGGCTACGCCAATGACCTTTTTGGATACCAGGACCCTGAGAGGGCCGCAGGCCGGCTTCCCAGGACCGTGAATGATCTTTCCAAAGTCATACCTCCATATGGATGGAAGTATGATTTTGGCTACGCCAGCAATTGGATGATTGATACGCATCCACTCAACTTTTTTGAAGAGCGCAGCATGGACAAGTCCTACTACTCCTTTTCAACCGAGAATGCTGAGGGCTGGATCATGGATCAGCTTCCTGTTGACCAGGACACCACCATAGAGTTTCGTCGCCGCCGTCTTTACCGTAAATGTTACCGGTATTCACGCCCAGTGAAGGAAATTGACTTAATATAAATATGAGTACCTATACGGAGTAGTTTATACCATTAGGTGTTTAATATGAGGGGACTGCAGATAGCAGGCAGAGTCGCATCTTTAACTACAAGTTATAGACACTTGGTATTATCTACCTCAACCTCATGGAGAGTTTCTCAAAGCAAGTAAAGGTTTTCGATGCCTTTCCAAAAGTCAATCCCAACCACCAGGTACGGTCGCTGCGTGGTGGCATCTCCACAGCGCTTACCTTATTCTGTATGCTTCTCATTGCCTGGGTCCAGATTGGTGGTTACCTAGACGGCCACGTGGAACAAGCCTTCTCTGTGGATAAGGAAATCCGCCTGGACCTTCAAATCAACGTGGATCTCGTGGTTGCCATGCCATGCAGGCATCTTACAACAAACGCTATGGATATTACTAGTGACACATACATGGCAGCGGAGACGCTCAATTTCCAAGGCGTAAATTTCGAGATTCCTTCGTGGTTCGTACTCAACACAAAAAACGATCACCACGATACGCCAGAGATTAGTGAGATTCTCCAAGAAAATCTTCGTGCTGAGTATGCTGTGAGTGGCGTCAAACAAGATGAAGATGCGCCCGCGTGCCATATCTTTGGGACCATCCCCGTGAACCACGTCAAGGGGGAGTTTTTTGTTGTTGCTTCGGGGTCGGTGTACCGTGAAAGGAACCCGCTTCATCCCAATGAGTATAACTTTTCTCATATAATTTATGAGTACTCGTACGGAGAGTTCTTCCCGCTTTATGATAACACTTTGGACCAAACCGCCAAAACCACAGACAAAAACCTTGAGCAATTCAAGTACTTTACCAAAGTGGTGCCTACGGAATTTGGCATGTTGGGAGTAAATGTGGACACATACCAGTATTCAGTGACGGAGCTCCACCATGAATTGCGGCGCTCGGACTTCCAACCACCGGGCATTTACTTTGTTTATTCCTTTGAGCCCATTAAACTTAAAATCAAGGAAAAGCGCATTTCTTTCACTTCATTTGTGGCCAAGCTTGCCACCATTCTTCTGGGTCTTTTAATTTCGCTGGGTTATTTATTCAGGCTCTACGAAAAACTCGTGATTATTTTGTTTGGAAGAAAGTATGCGGAAAGGGACACTGAGAAAAAAGAGGGTGGACTTCTTGACAAGGCTGCACCTGACTCCAAGAATTACTAGATTGTTTAGCAATCGGGAAAGTACGAAGGGAGAGTACTCATGGAAATTGATAAGATATGTCTACAATAGTGCGTTAGCAGATTAAAAGGTGAATTTTTGGAATTTTGATTATTGGAATGTTTTTGGAAGATGATCAATGTGATCGGAATGTGATTGAGAATTCGAAAACACTCAATACCTGGCAGAAGCCTGAATATTGGGTAATCTTCAGAATACTTGACTGCTTGATATTAGGTGATATTAGGTGATATTTGGAAGATTTGGAAGATTTGGCAGATTGGCAGATTGGCAGATTGGCAGATTGGCAGATTGGCAGATCAGAAAATTGACAGATTGCCCCATACTTGGCCGCATCCTATTCACTATAAGACAATTACCAATCTTAGCGTGTGCCTGTACACACCCTACTTTAGTCTTTGCGCGGAATTTCTTAATTTTCGCTTATCGGTTCTCGGTCTACATCAGTGGTTGAGAACACTGGAACTCCCCGCCACACACCATACCTGAACTACCTGTGTTCATACGAGCTCATCATGAGCAGCAGCAGCAGCAGCAGCAGCAAACGCAAGATCACCCGCTCCCGCCTTGGATGTCATCGGTGCAAGCGTCTTAAGGTAAAATGCCTGGAGCAGAAACCGGCATGTGCACACTGCGTGAAAGCTGGTGCCAAATGTGACTATACGCTAAAACTCACGTGGGGTGGTCGACCATTTAAAGATGCACTGAGATCCAAAAGGGCACTGTTGACCAATGATAACTTGACTCCTTGGGTGGAGTCTAGCAAGATGCAGAAGAGCAAGTCTAAGGAGACATGTTTAGGTGAACAGAAGTCGACCAGAATTGAAACTCTGGGGTTAATTCAGCTGGAGTCAACTCAGTTGTTTCAACTGGAGTCAAATCAGCTGTTAATTCAACTGGGCTCAATTCAGCTGTTTCAACTGGATTCAATTCAGCTGGAGTTAATTGAACCAGTGTTAATTCAAAAATTGGGGTCTGAAGCTGTGGCTTACAATCAACCTGAAATTGAGCCTGATCTTCAATATACAGGAAAGACTGAATCAATTGATCCCCAGCAAGTTAGTTCAGCAGAACTCAACGTGGAAAATCATGCTTGCAATCCCTCCTTTATCATGCCTCCAAACTTCTCGGTGTCAGATATGGGCTCAGATTTCCTGAACTTTGACCTTGATAACTTCCTCACAGATAAGGGAAACGATGGCAGTCATTTGCCCAAGCTGTTTCCCTTTCATACAGACACATTGGGAGACGTGATTTCTGCTCGTAACACCACCAGATTTTTCAGCGAGTCGGCGACTCTGTTTGACTACTTGTCAATTCCCCCATCCATACTGCCAGAACCAGAAATTCTCGCCAATGTTCCCTACTATAAAGAACTCTTCCATTTTTGGATCAATGTGGCCGCAGATAATCTTGTGCCTGCACCTTCGCTTTACCAAGACAATCCATTCAAAAGGCTCTTGCCGCAAATGGCAATGCACTATCCGGGGTTGCTTACTACAATCTTGGCATTTGCTGCACGTGCCAAAGGAAGCCTTAGTCATGTGCAAGGAAATAACGATGCAATCGTCAATCACTTGCTAAAGAGATCGTGTGTGGAGTTGATTGAAATGTTGCAGGACAAATCAAAGTCAACTTCGGACGGCACATTTGCAACAAGCTTGCTTTTATCTTGTTACGAGGTGTGTCATTGCAATGATCTTGAAAATCATAGAACCCACACGCTTGGGGCAGCCCAAATTTTCGTGGAAAGATCCAAGAAGTCAATCATACTGATTGATGATGTGGCCACCAATGACGACGACTTTGCAAGTTACAAGACTCCCATGCCGCAAGAAATAAAGCGGAGTGAAGACAATGTGACATTTTTCTTGGTCAGGTGGTTTGTTTATATGGACGTGGTTGGAGCCCTCTCATCCACCAGAAATAGGCACAACTACCTCCGATCATTCCGCAAAGGTCAAAAGTATACGCCTGTGGATTATATTCCGAACCTTTACTTTGATAAGCACAAGCCGGGGCGGAACATCGATTATCTTTTGGGGTTCGATTCAAAGCTCTTGCCGCATATGATTAATATCTCTTTCTTGATCGATGATGTTGACAAGTACATGAACACGGAGAACGCAGACCGTTCGTGTTTACCGCAAAATATCATGATTGCCGCTTTGAAGTTGAAGGACAGATTTGAAAAAGACTGCAAGGCAAAAGAGGCCAAACGAGAAAACAAGATGGATCAATTGATTGAGAATGGGCATTTTGAAAGCACTCGCATGTGCCACAACAACAGAGACATTGTGCGTCTCGTGGAGCAAAATAATATTCTACGAAGCACCAATCGGCTTTATTCCAATATGGCGCTCTTGAACCTATATCGACGCGTGCTTCTCCTTCCTCGACAGTCGCACTTGGTGCAAGAGCTCATTGATGAAATGACGGAGATTCTACAAACATGCATTGAACCAGGGTCTCCCGGCGACATCTGCACTATATTCCCCATATTTTGTGCGGGATGTGACACGTTAGATTCCAACAAGAAACAATTCTACTTTGAGAGGCTCCAGCACTTGGCCCAAGATGGAAATTTGGGTGCGAACAGAGGCATTGAAATTATGCAGCGATGCTGGGCCACGGGCGAAGACTGGTATACTGCCGCGAATATCATGGGTGTAGATTTGGTATTGATGTGAATTAGACGCACCATTGTATAGAACATATTATCATCCAGTAAAGTAGGTGAAGTATAAGAGAAGTACATGTGGACATGTGAAACATATCTGAAACATATCTCTCTTCTAAATCCTACTCCTTGCAGCGCGCTCAGGACTGCTCTTTATTCAAACGCCAGTGCGCGTGTCTTTTTTCACCTTTGTGATCTCTTTCTTTTCCTAGGACTCTTTACCGTCGTGATACTCCTATCTTTTTTCTGAGCTGTAATTATATCCCCCCTTCCCCCAGCAAATACAGAATTACTGCATATTCAGCGGGTATTAATCGACGCCTTCAATCTCCTTGCAACCCCTTCAATTTCCTTGCGACGACCTTTCTCACGCGACGGTGTAGTCTCAAAGGTATTTGTGATACCATGGAAGCCGAATTCATTCAAGATCTCAAGTCTCTCGCTTTGGAAATAGCAAAGAGCCACAGAGAGCCAGGCAATTCGCAGATCCAGACGCAGATCTTTGTGAAATGCTTGAACTTGGTGCTGCTGCCTAAACTCAAGGGTGAGCTCCATCTTTTCTGTAATCCTCACTTGCAATCTGTTGTAGCACATACACTCATTATGTTTTCATTTCCTGGAGCCACTAGCTCGCAGAGGCTTGAAGTGGAGAGGCGAATGATGCGGAGTCTTAACTACTGCTCCAAGTGTGTTGATGTGTTTCACCATAGTTTGTCTCAATTGAGGTTCAGATTCATCATGATTCGCAAGATTCCCGTGCAGCATGTGATGCAGTTTCTCCAGATAGTTTCAGATTGGTTGTTGGCTCGGTTACAAGGACAAATGATTGAATTTAGTTTGGGCGCGTCTCATATCAAAGTGCCCGATCTTGAAGAAGACCGTGTATTTTCAAGCTTCTTGTATGAGTGCATGTCATGTGCTGCGTTGCTCAAGACCAATAGCGACTTCCGCTCCAAATTGGCGAAACTTCTCTCTCGGCCAGAGGCTGGCGTGTTTAATTTGGTTGAAACTCTTCTTCCGGTGTCAATCTTCTACATGATTGAAGGCACGCCTGAGGAAACTGCCTATGCTTTTGAGGCTCTAGCGTATAGGACCACCAAACCTATCAAAATATCGCTGCCTGTTATGGATGAGATAAATTACCACTGCTATAGGCTTCAGGATGCCAAGTATTTTACAATGGATTTGAGCAAACGCTTCTGGGTGATGTTTGATTCTGTGTTGAACTCCTCTAGTGCCAATGAGTTCTCCAAGGTGCTCCGCTCGACGGAATTGGACGTTATGAGCTCCTACACACAAATCAGACTTTTCCCTATTATGAGAGTTCTTCTTAACAACATCATGGCCCAGCTAAAGGATCCCTTACCCTTCCTTCTACGTGCTTTTAAAGATAGTTTGAATACATATCAAGCTATCTTTTGGAAGCTAGTAGATGGCGTTCATCCGCTCAATGTTCTCGATACAATTCTACGCAATGCTCATTACTCCAAATGTTTGTATCTGTTACAATCTTCTGATGACTATACGCTGTGGATCTCTGCCTTTTTAAAGTCTCTCAGTGTTCAAAAGAACACCACAGCAATCAGAATTGCGGAGTTCTTCTTACTGCGTGAAGTGAATGGTCATCAAACCCTGGACTTTGATTCGGCTACGCTACTTTTAGAATTCTTTGATTTTTCTACTTCTGAAGACCCCAAGTCCTTGCTACGCTTCCGTGATATCAGATGTGCTGTGAGCAAGCATTCCTCCGCATATACATCATTGGCCAAGTCGGGCCTGATGTCTGCAATAAAGTT
Source organism: Metschnikowia arizonensis (assembly GCA_002370875.1). NCBI lineage: Eukaryota > Fungi > Ascomycota > Pichiomycetes > Serinales > Metschnikowiaceae > Metschnikowia > Metschnikowia arizonensis. Next base: position 58,930 of record NLAU01000937.1, on the reverse strand, counting down.
GACTTGTGCTTGCCTCAAATACGACACTCTTGTGACTGCTCTCAACTCATCTGTGGTGGAACAAAAGGAAGTACCCACCTTTTTCGAATATGAATTCACTGTTTGGAATGATCTAAAGAAGGTTTCTCTCTCCAATACCAAATTTGCTATAGAATTGTTGAAATCATTCTCTGATGTATGCTCAGTTGTTGTTTTTGAAGAAAAAAAGAACTCCCTGTTATCGAAGGAAGAACAAGCTGCACTCGGCATTCATAACAGAGACGCACAAGCATTATGTGAAAACATTGCCTGGATTTTGGACAAACTCACAGTCATGGATCCCGAAGACATCAAGCTCGTTTTGGATTGTAACGAGTGTGTTGAGGGATTGTGGAGCTGTATTTTCAATCCACGAACAAGTCAGTCAGCACTCACTATCATCTACCAGGTCTTCGACTCCGAAGGACGTTATGAGACCATTTCCAGCACTCTTAATACTGCGTTGAAATCGAATTTGCAGGCAATTAATCTTTCCTTGACGTCTATTGCCAAGTTGAGGGTTTTTGAGCCATGTCCCAAAGTACTCAGAATTCTTATGGATGTCATTAAAAGTATCACGGATCCATTACAAGGGATAATCACGACTCAACTGGAAAACCTTAAGGATTGCAAACATGAGATTGAAAAGTTTTGGGAATCGGGCTGGCAGTTTTTGGTGATGGTCTATCAGCAGACTTTATTGTGGGCAGGAATGTACCACCTTAGCGATCTCATTGAGTTTACTCGTGATGCTCTCGATACCAGTCATTTGCTCTTGGACTCTTTCCGGCCCTTAGTCCAATGTTTGGCGGACCCAGTGCTCGAAAACAAGTTATTCCATGTTTTTATGTCAACATTCATTCATGTGATTGTGTGGCTTCGATTAGGAGACATATCACTTTTAAATTCCTGTGTTCTGTTGGTCTTCAAAGGCTTTGACTTGGCAAAAGAACTCAATTTCAATGTTGACAAGAACTTCATTGTGACTTTTGCAAAATATGGTGCAAGGGCTAAAAAGTACAACAACAAATTGAGTGAGCAACAAAGAAGTATGGTTTTAGCGAAGGCTGGAGAGTTTGACCCGAAACTTGTGCTGTATGTGATTGAAGAAACGGCCAAGGAGCGATCTACTACTATTTCTCCACGTTCCAATACCCCACAAGCAGAATCTCTGGGGGCTTCTTATGCATATCAGACCAAACCAAAGGAACTGAAGCAACAGACGCTTTCTAGGTTTGGCGTGGTGACCAAAGAAGCTCCAGTGGCTCCTAGTCCTTCAGCCATTAAAAATTTCAAGGCCAATAATTTGGAGGCTATGAGAAATGAGCTTAAATTGAGCAGAAAACCACTTGCTCCGGGTGTGGTACCTGCACCACCTAGACCTGCCGGGTTCAATCAAAAGTCCACGGCAGTTGGACGTTCTTTGAATGCTCTCAAACCCAAGAAACATGAAGATTCTTCTTCGGAAGATGAAGAAGGAGATGTGGATATTTCTGATCTTTTCTTTGAGTCGAAAAAGAAATCAAAAATCATCGAGCTTGATATTCACGGCCAACCTGTCAAGAAAGTGGCAATCGCCAAGAAGATTGATAACCAACGCAAGGAAGAAGAACGCATGAGATTGCGTTTGAATGTGAACCTCAAGCCTCTCTATTCTACGATCTTGAAATGGAACTACAATCTCAATAGTGACTACCCTTCAGAAGTCCGAGATGCGTATAGGCCCATCAAAGCATCGTATTCCAGTGCAAAGGAGTACGTGGCTGATATTGAGCCGTTACTCTTGTTGGAATGTTGGCAGGGAATCCAAGCTTCGAGAACCACTGGTCAGGAGCTCCCATTCGAGCTTCTTGTGGGCAGTCGCACTACCTGTGATGGATTTTTTGATGTTTATGTGTCACTCAAAAGAACAGAGCTAGCAGCGAAAAAAATCGGTGAATCTGATTTGTTGGTTCTTGGTTATGTTGCAGACAAAAACTTTGGGTCTGCGCAAGAAATTGCAGCGTATCTTAAGAATATTGATTCTCAAACTTGTCTTGCCAAGGTGAGGGATATTAAATACGTGAATTCTGACTACTGTGACGTAACCGTGAGAGTGTTCCCACAAGGATCTATGATGGGATTTCTAACACCAAAATCCGTGGTGGTGGCCATGAAAGTTATGCAAATGATCACAGTGGAGAGAGAGTATTCCTCATTGAGAGGATTGCAATACTATGATTTGTGCGATGAAATACTTTCAGGTAAACCCACGGATGCGGCGCCCATCAGTGATGCAGAGGCAGAGCAAGTTTGCCTGAAATTGGGAGTCAACATGTCGCAAGCCAAAGCCATTATTGGTTCCAGTAGAGAAGAGGGATTCTCATTGATCCAGGGTCCTCCGGGTACCGGAAAGACCAAGACGATTTTGGGTATTGTTGGCCACTTCTTGACAACAGAGATGAATCCACATACAATAGTTGTGCCAGAGTCGACGAAAGGGGAACAGAAACCCCCCAAAAAGGTATTGATTTGTGCTCCTAGTAACGCAGCCGTGGATGAATTAGTTGTGCGTTTGAAAGGCGGTGTATTCAATGACCTTGGAGATCAGGTTATTCCCAAGATAGTTCGGTTGGGCAGATCAGATACCATGAATGCTGCAGTACGTGATGTGAGTTTGGAAGAACTTATAGAGAAGCAACTTCAGGGCAGCAATGCCGGTGCAGCTATTGACCCATCTATAAGACAGGAACACACGAAATGTATTGGGGAAAGAGATCAGGTCAGAGAAGCCCTTAAAAATGGAGGCCTTGGTGATAAAGAAACAATCGAGTTGGAGGCAAAGCTCAGAGAAATCAACAAGAGACGATCTGAACTTGGTAAACGTTTGGATGAGCAGAGGGAAAAAGTGTCTATTGCTGCACGTACCAAAGAAATCGAGAGAAGACAGGCACAAGCCAAGATTATCAACGAAGCCCAGGTCATTTGCTCTACTTTATCAGGTTCTGCACACGAATTTTTGGCAGGCATGTCAATCAAGTTTGATCAAGTGATTATTGACGAAGCTTGTCAGTGTGTGGAATTATCTGCCATCATTCCTTTGAGGTATGGGTGCAAAAAGTGTGTTATGGTGGGAGATCCAAACCAATTGCCTCCTACGGTGTTATCGCAGAGAGCTTCATCTTTCGGGTACGAGGAGAGTTTGTTTGTCAGAATGCAGAAGCAAAATCCGGCATCAATATACTTGTTAGATGTGCAATACCGGATGCATCCTGATATATCTCGGTTCCCCAGTGCTGAGTTTTACAATTCTAGACTTTCGGATGGTGAAGGCATGAGGGAAAAGACTGCCAAGCCTTGGCATACTTATATGCCATTGACTCCTTATCGGTTCTTTGATATTGTCAGTCGACACCAGCAGAACGTCAAGTCGAAATCGTTTTTCAATACCGCAGAGGCCAAGGTTGCATTAGAACTCGTTCAACAGGTGATGATAATGCTACCTCTGGCAAAGTTCAAGGGACGAGTTGGTATTATTTCGCCCTACAAGGAACAAATCCGAACTCTTCGAGAAGTTTTCCAACGGCAGTACGGAAATGCCATATTCAATGAAATTGATTTCAACACTGTGGATGGTTTTCAAGGTCAAGAAAAGGAAATCATCATTATGTCATGTGTCAGGGCCAGTGAGACCGGAAGTGTTGGGTTTTTGAGTGATGTGAGACGGATGAATGTTGCACTTACACGAGCTCGCACCTCATTATGGATCCTTGGTAATAAAAGCTCATTGAAGAGGGATAAGGTTTGGGGGAAACTCATTGATGATGCTGAACTGCGCAACTGTGTTAGCCCAGCGGAACCAGGCTTTCTCAAGCGATACACTGATTTGAAGGGTGTTAGGTTTTCAAGTGAGACAATCCTGCCTTCACAAATTAACCATGAGCAGATGCATGGAGAAGCTGAGATTAATGTGGATATGAAGTGCAACTCTGAGAAGCCCTCTGAGAAGCCCTCTGAGATCACTGAAATGAACCCCTCTGAGATGACTAAGTCCAACATTGAGATAAACTCGGATTTGAACTCTGATATCAACTCTGATATCAACTCAAAGTCTCATACAAACTCTCCTCATACAAACTCTCCTCATACAAACCCTTCTCATACAAACTCTCCTCATACAAACCCTTCTCATACAAACTCAAAGTCGGATTACGATGCTTCAAAGAACGGTCATAAATCCAACCACAACCACATGAAAAGACAAATGGTCCATGGTCATCAGGATACTCGGGACACAAAGAAAAGAAAGAACAATTACTCAGAGAAGAAGCAACGCCACAAAAAAATTTATGTGCATAACAACCAAAACGTTCCTTCTTCACTGAAAAAGGATACTCCAGCTGCAGGTGAAGAGAGCTCAGGTTTAACTGCAAGATGTTATCAAGCAGAAAATTCAACAAACAATGGGAACTCCACGGATCGTTACAAGCCCAAACACGCACCCAAAGCAGGTTTTCCACAAGCAAGCAAGTCTGGTATTTACAAACCACCAAACAGATCATCTGGGCCGTCATCAAAGAATACGGGTTCAAGTATTTTCATCCAAAAAAAGCGGCCTCCCCAACGGCGCCCATAGAAGCATTTTCAATTATGCATAAGAACAGCACTCTTGGAGCACAGTGGCCCACTATTCATATGATTTCCAGAAAGACGGCTAAGAGTTGTGGTGACGGCAAAAAGCTCTTGCTCAATCAAGATTTGTAAGAAATTAACAGACTCTTCGGGGGCCGTGGCCGTTTTAAGGCAATCTTCCAAGTAACGTTTTGAGTTATTGAGCATGTTTTGTATAGTAACAGTTACATCACTATTAAAATCGGAAGACGCGATACAGTTAAACAAGTTGGTCTCTTGCTTTTCTAAAAACTTGCAAATATCTAACCAAATAGTGGAATAGGTACGATATAGTTGCGAGACCTTGGAGGTTTGGATTTCAAATTGTTTCAAAGTATCGATTTTGGAAGTCAACAACTGAAGAATCGGGCATAAATCTAGTTGGTCAGTAATGGTGTTCAGAGAATCGTCTAGATTTTTTGTAGGAGTCTTTTTATCATCAAGTGTGGTGTTTTTGAATGCCTGTGCAAGTTTAGAGACTTTTTTTTTGAAAGTTTCGACTTGTTTGGAAGCTGTATCGAAGCCTTGATCGTAAGCAAGATTAGAAGATGGAATCTCTAGAGCCTGCAAATTACTTGAAGTGGGGATAGAAGAAATGCAATGGTTGGTGGAGCTGAATGATGTAGAAACCTTCTCAGTGTTCAAATATGTTGTAAAGCTTTTTTGAGAAACAGAAATCAAGGCTAGATAATCCATGATTGCAGACTTGGCCGAGGTTTCAAGATGTCGGAAGTAATTCACATACTTTGCAGATTTGCTCTCCAAAACAGAAATGGTTCCATCAATCTCCACATTCACAAGACTTCTCTTTGCTCGAAGATCCTGTAATCTTGCTTCCAATGCTTCAATCTCCACTTCAATATCTGTCCGCTGTCCTAGTAGGCTATCAAGTTTAGCACCAAACTCATTCTTATCACTTTTGATATTTTTGATGCGTCGAAGAACCTTCAGACGCTGACGTTCCAATCTATGGAAGTACTCAAGCCAATGTTGACTATTACATAGTTCTCTGCTATAGATCTCACACTGCTCCAAGCCGTTCTCCAGGAGATGGTTGAAAAGACCACTAAGAACGTTTCTAACATCCGAACAATCTTCTCCGTCCTTTAACTTTTTCATATGGACGTCTATGGCTGCATTGACCTGGGAAACAAACTCGTTATGTCGCTTACGTAGGTACTTGATGGTGGAGTCAGTGTGAGCGGGCAGTACTTGGTCCAATTTGGGGGAGCCAAAGGTTTCAAGATTGTAGATGGAACTATGCAGTAATTCAAATAGTGCTGACGTGTCAAGTTCGTCTGAAGGCAAAAGGGTGGGGATATCGATGCTATTGTCAAGGGGGGGATCAAGGGTGGGGTCAAGGGGAGGGACGGGTGGGAGAGGGTCAGGACGGGAGCCTTGAGAGAGGAAATCATTGGGGTCTAGTCCATCATCTGAGGACGATTCCAAATGGTCTGTAGGCTTTGTAGTTACGGATTGGCTGAGGTTGATGGATTCAAAGGGGTTCATGCCATGTAGTCTATACTACTAGTAGTATGATGGCATTGATAAGAGTCGCACAGTGTACTTTGTGCAGTACATTATCTTTATGATATATTTATATAATTAACGTCTAATGTGTTTGTTCTAATGTGATGAGCTGTGGCAATCCTAATAATCCACAATCCATAATCCACAATTGGTAGGTTCTTAGTCAATGTAGGCATCCGTAGTCAATCGGTAGTCGATACTGTAGTCAATGCCATAGTCAATCCGCCATCTGTAGTCATTCTATAATCATTCTATAGTCATTCCATACTCATTCCATACTCATTCCATACTCATTCCATACTCATTCCATACTCATTCCATACTCATTCCATACTCATTCCATAATCATTCCATAGTCATTTCGTAGCATTCAACAATCCGTAAATCCGCAATATAGGCATCTCAGGTTCTAATTAAACCCCCTAAATCCAGGCTTTGATGAACATCAGTCTATCAAAACAGCATCCAGTGTCACCAAATTGAAAAAGGGTGTAGTAATAAATGATTGGTCTAAAATGCATTGAGCGTGAGCGCCGATTCAATCTGCTTCAGGTCAACAGCCAGCTTGAACTCTTCAAAGCTTAATTTGCCATCGCCATCCTTATCGGCCTCCATAATTGTCTTGTCCACGATTTGCTGGAGTTCCGAGTCCTGGAGGTTCTTCCCCACCATGGCCTTCATCACTATGAATAATTCCGCATTTCCAATATATCCGTCTCGATCAATATCATAGATTTTAAAAGCAAACTGAAGCTTATCCGTTCGAGACGATTTCCCACTAAAAGCTGAGAGGCCTGTGAGAAACTCATAGAAATCAATAGTGCCGTCTCGGTCCAAATCAAACACATCCATAAGTCGAGACGCCAAGGGATTGCTAGATATGCCGGGAATAGACAAAAACTCATTCTTGTCGATGGTACCACTACGATCAGAATCGAGCTTCATGAACCGCTTACGTAAACGGTCGATTTCTTCTCTGTCAAAGTTATTTCCTTCCATCAAGGAGTCTAGAATAGTGGAAGAGGCTAGACCCATTTTAAACGTAGTAATGAGTTGTTGACTTGTGTAAAAGAAGCAGGAAGATGGGTTGGGATTTGGGTATCGTTTTATAAAGAGTGCGATAGCTTATTTGGTATTCGCACGTCTACATGTGAAGGCCGCTTTTTAAGCATATAATAATATATAAAATTGGGTTATGTTCCCCCCATTATATCTTGGGCGTGAATGATCCGCCAATGTACGATCCTCCGTCAATAGGTAAAACAATGCCATTGATATAGTTGGACTGTTGCGCACTCAAGAAGAGAATCACACTGATTATGTCCTCCTTCGCACCCAATCTTTTTCTGGGGTTCTGGTCAATCATTGCATCTCCTGCCATTTTCAACACACCTTGAGACATTTTAGTGGGGAAAAATCCAGGCGCCAATGAGTTCACTGTAATGTTGCGTGGTCCCAATTGCATGGCCAAGTTCTTCCCCATGTGCGAAACACCGGCCTTTGAAGCCAAGTATCCGTACACTCCAATAGGGTCACTAGCCACCAACGACGCCACAGAAGACATGATAATCACCCTCAGAGGGTCCAGGTCTGTGGCGGCCTTCTCGAGATCATCTGCAAACAACTTGATGCAGTGATAAACAGAAACGACATTCAATTCCAAGATCTTACGCACGGCCTCAACGGAATGTGACTCCAATGGAGCTCCCCATGTAGCACCTGCGTTCGCAACAAATATGTTGACTTTTCCCACTGTTTTCATCACCTCATTATGAAATCTCAAACACTGCTTGTCATCAGCCAAATCCGCTGGAATGGAGTAGATGCGCGTACTTTGGCCATTTTGTTTAGCCACTTTTTCCAAGTACTTCTTTGCCTCTTCACATGCAGCGGTTTTTCTGGAGGTAATAACCACAGCTTGAGCTCCGCCAAGAACGTAAGCCTCCGCTGCATATAACCCCAATCCTCTGGAACTTCCTGTGACAACAGCAGTTTTTCCATTAACGTTAAAGTCCACCATTGGTAATCAATCGATTTGAAAGGAGATGGGATGAGTTTGGATGAACTGTCAAAAGAACAGGTTGAACAATTCTGTCAAAAAATCAAACTCTTCTGTTTTTTTTTCAAAGAAAAAAAAAAAACCAATTCTGTCAAAATGTTGGGAACACTCAGTTAAAAAGTTGGGTGGTCAGTTGCGTTGTCACTCCTCATCGCTCGGGCGCACCCCGTTTCTCCACGTTTAAATCCGAGGAACTTTGTTGAGACGTGCTCACATGCAAATAAAGTTTCGCTTCCAAAAAACACATGTACCGCGCAACAATGAAAACACAATAAAACTTCAACCTTAATCAATCATGCAGCAGCATTTTGTTTCTTTAGGAGACGGAATATTAATTGGTTATCCGGCTTAAGTGGATTCACCACACGAAACGTTAATGATTCTGCATTCAACAAATGAATGTCCTTATTTGGTATCACTTGTGCTAACTTGTTTACATCAGTAGCTGAATCACTGATACTCCATATCTCAATCACCTCTTCACACACTAAGAATAAATTGTCATCTGCGAAAGCAATGTCTTTTGCACGATAGTCAAAGCGAATTATTGAAGTGCGCGACAACTTGCCTGCTTTATTGACAAATATGGCGCATTCGCTAAACACCAAAAGAAACTCCTTGTTGTTGGTCAATTTGAACATACCCAAAGGCATAGCATGCGAGATCATCTTCTTGATGACATCAGGGGTTTGTGCAACTTTCTTTCTGCTGTAACCATCGAGTTTTTTGTTGGATCCTTCGGACGAAGGGAATTCTGGAATGCTTCTGGGTGAGAGTTTCTGCAAATCTAAAATCTCAAACCCCCGCTGAGTGTACACAGCTAGCGACGTATTGAAAATTGACACTCCGTAGCATTCGGCCTGAATGTAGAACTTCTTCACCACTTCGATTGTGCTCAAAATTCCATTGTTGTCCTCCTGAAAAATGAACACTTTGAACGTGGTAGACCCTGTATTCTTTTTCTTGGCCACTATTAGTGTAGGTAGTCTTAAATGCTGGCCAAATTCATAGAACAAAATGGACTCATTGGAGATTTGGTACGACGTCACTTGCTCATTTTTCCCATAGTATAAGTTGATTAACTGTTGAAGTGGGTAGTACCGTAACATTTTGTTGGCCAAAACTAACACCACATTTAGCTCCGGAATAACTGTCAATCTGGTCACGTTGTTTATGTTAATGATCTTCTTCCAGATATTTCTCTCATCAAAGCAGTAAAAACCGGCTGACGTTCCTAGGAAATGGAATTGTCCATTCATATAATTAAATATCTCAGAGCACTGCACTTGCCTATTGATAAAAGTCGAGGCACTAGTCATGCTAAGTGAGGCTTCTCTAGCAAGTATTGATATGGGATCATTGGTGGCAAGGATTGGGAATTTTGTAAGCTTCATAGCTGGTTCATATGCAAAAAAGCTGTTGTCTATAAGCTTGAAGCTGTAAGGTGCAGTCCGCAGATTACGCTTCGTTGCATTCAGCTTGGCTTTCTGCAAGACCGATATCCATCTTTTGCGGTCCTTTTCTGTCGCAGCTATCAAGGTATGAGATTCGGCTTTTCCACGCCCTGCATAGCGGATTTTGAAGGGGTATGACGACACCTCCTCCGCTGGAACTTCCATCAATGCCTGAACTTGTGAGGGGTTGGACTTCATTGGCGCCTCTTTTTCTCTATTTTCAACGATCAAGTAGTCCACGGGAATAGGAGTCTCTGAGACCTTCATTGAAATCGACTTTTGATTTCTTTGTTTATCGGTGAGAAGGATATAATTGTCTAGAGCAATCATATGCACATGGCTGTAATTGATCTTCAACTCACCTTTCCGTAGCAAATCGCCTCGGAAAAATAGCTTTCGATTTTTGGAGTTCAAATGAAGACTAGGTTGGAAAATGCTGGACTTCCAAGCGAGTTGTCCCTGAATAACCTGCAAAGAGTGAATGTTATCAGCATACACCTTCATCTCATTAACTCTGCTTCCCAACCATCTAATAGAGTCAATTGCTTCTGTCAAAGCCGAATATTCTTCATCACCTTCATCGAAAAACTTTCGTACGTCCATGAGTTGAAGGGGCAATTGCTGGTATCTTGAATTGAAGGTACTCATCAACAACAAATTGCCATTAACCTGCAATTTTTTCACCTTTGGATTCAAGCAAATAGTTTTGTCCCATGTTTTGAGTACCGGGTTACTCAATAAATCCTGAATCATGGGCATGGCACTCATGTACGCAAGAAGAGGCTTCCTGGCCTCTCTGGACCACGATTTATACAACTCTGCTATATCTGTGACTCTCTTGATGAATTTCCCGTCGCCAACAAGAATCCGAAGAAGAGGCTGATATAACGACTTTAGATGGATAGCACAAAGGTTGGCCGAAGAATTGAAGATATTTTGTTCGAAATCCTTCATTACTGTGGAATTTTGACCACTCAGAATGAGTTTTGCTTGGCGAATGAATTCCGGCGCAGCAATTTCAATAAAGCATTCGGCTCTTTGAATGAACGTTTGTTCGAACTTAATCAAGTCGAACAAAAAGGATTGTCTCTTAGACTCGGAAATGTCTATGGTCATATCTTGAGCAGTTAGTTTCCAGTGACTTGCCCAATCACTGCCAAGTTCGAGCTCATCGATTTCAGTGGTCTTCATTAAGTTTTCATGCTCGATTAACTTGTTGATTGGACACAGTGACGAGTAACACTTTTGAGATAAATCTGTCTGATTTTTGTGGCTTTCATCAAACGAATAACAATCTGTAAGATCAACTAACACTCCTTGAATGTCATATGATTTATTGATGTTTAATACGACACCAATGCCCGTGGCTTTGCTTTCAACTGGTAAGAGTATGCCCACATCCACAAACGAATCAATAATATGTAAAGCATTTCTATTGATCAAATCCATGGGAATATCTTGTTTGTGGTAGGCGATAAGCTTTATAAGGGCTTTCTTCAACTCTTTTTTACTAATGCTGTCGCTATTCATCCGATCAGTGAGCTTGACACACCACTCAAAGATGCTTTTTAACGACCAAACATTGGCGCATGCAGCAAAGTGTAGACTCGAAAGCGATGCGGAAGAAAAAGGTAGCAGTGGTAAAGTCAAAGGAACCGGAGGCAAATCGTCATTTTTGCGACGAACTGTAGCAGTAGACTGCAATGATGTCTCGTTTCCTTGGTAGACATCAGAAACATCGAAGTACTTGATAGGGGGCTCATTTTCTCTCAGTGGCAATTCGGGTAAGATGGAGTAGTCAAACTGATCATCCTCTTGTGGTTGGAAAAATGAATCATCATAATAATCAAAGTCGTCATGTTCAATCAAACTCCATCTCGGCATCCGTGATTCCTCGTAATATGAATCTAGAACTTCCAGGTAATTGTCTTCAACCGGGTAAAACGGAGCATTAGTTCTGGTGGGGGATTTACCCGCCGGCGACGCCATGTACTTTTTGGGAGATGGTGATCTGCTACTTCTACTCTCCGACACCTGTGACGCGTAGCCGCTTTTCAGAGTGAAGTGCATGGAACTTTTTGTTGGAGAGCTCGGCAAGCTTTTGGAGTTTAAAGACAGGTCAGGGGAAGACGAATACATGCAATATGGATGACTTGCGGTATTTATGAATTGGAAGTTGGGAGACGTATTGCTGGCAAGGGGAACTTCGGCATTTGTGGTTTTGTTCGTAGAATCAAGTCCCCCTAGAGTTGGAATTCTGGTAGGAGTTGCCCAAGAACCTCCATCTTGCGACTCTATCTGTTCAGGATCATCGAGTGGGTATGGCAATTCTGAGGCCTTTGTGGGATAAGAACGGGCACTCCACTTTGAATTTGTACGTGAAGTCTCCTGATTCAGATCAGCAACCGAACTGTAGTCCACAGTGGTCACATCATCGTAGTTTGTGAACTCCAAAGAAGAAGAATCCGCATCCAGAGTTGGGTTTGGAGAAATTCCGCCAAGCAGTAGGTTCTGAAATTTCCTGGAGCCGGAGTTTTTTCGAACAGAAGAAGAAAATGAGCCCAATGGAACATTAGGGTCCCGAATGGGAAAATGGTCAGATTTCAAGTGAGAAAGGCGATGCTCTAGACCATCAGGATTGAAAGGCAGTATGCCCTTTGGAGTGGCATGAGTGGCCAGATTCGACAGCAAAACAGCTTGCAGTGTTGTTTGAGAGCAGGGATAGAAAGCAGTGGGTAAAAGACAGTCTTCTGGTAAGTCCTGGGGGCCCTTGGGTCGGGGAGACCCTTTGTTTATAAAGATATTTTCGAAATCAGGATCTATGTAATCATCAGTGTAAAAAGGAGGCACCAAAGATTCAGAATTTTCATATGAAAGCCTAGAGTCCGAGACAGCATTCGGAAGGTTCGGAAGGTTTGGTTGGTCAAGAGAATAGGTAATGTAATCTTCAAAAGACAGGTCTTCGTAGTTTCCATTTAATTGTTCATGAAAAGAAGCATTTCTGACTCTTCCGGGAGATGATGAGGCGTCAGATTCTAATGACAAGCGTTGCGGCTGCCTTCCGGGAGAATTCATGTATAAGGATTTAGAAGAATGGGGGTGATATGAAAAGGTTGGGGTATTTGGGAGGTATTTATTGTTCAGTTGTTCAAAATCCCTAAAGCCATCTAGCAGCGTAGGAGGCTTGCGACGTAATTGTCTTTGACCCATTGTTTTTGAAGGTGTCAAGTTTGAGAAGGTAATGTGAGAGTTTTGTTTGTATAAGAATCAGGTTTAGAATACCTAGGTAGTGGTATTATTCGAGACAATATTCAATATGCTCAGAATCCAGCTGATGTCAGGTTTTGTTGATGATGGTGTGAAGGTCCGGAAACGGTACACACGAGGATCTTAAGGTTTAGAGGAAGATAGCGCGTCACGTGCTGGGCTTGGGAGTGCGGCAGTTTTGCCAAAGTTTGTTAGAGCTTTTTTATGGGGGAAGGACTTAAAAGCAAAAATTGAAGACAAAGACTGTTTTTCAAGGACAATGTCATACCTTTATGTGCATATGTAAGCTCTTCCAAAAACTTATCGTAACATCCCCTTTTGAAGCTTTCCTGCTGGTAATTGCAGTCATGCAACTTACCCCACCGCTTACTGTTATGCGCGTGCTACTCATACTCTAAGCAGCGTTGAGTGAATGCAACAACCGCACTAAGTAAGTGGTTAAGGACTTGGAAAATCACACCACAATTTTTAAAAGAACTGACTCCGGTTTCACTTGAAGTCTGAGTTTAATATGTTGAAATCCACATTAAAACATTCAAATCCATATTAAAACATTCAAATGTGTTGATGTTTGTTTTCCTGCACCAAGCATAGTCTATATAAATCTCCAGAACTTAATATAACAGGCATTTTTTTTGTTTTTTTTATGCCTTTTGCTTTTGCTTTTGCTTTTGCTTTTGCTTTTGCTTTTGCTTTTGCTTTTGCTTTTGCTTTTGCTTTTGCTTTTGCTTTTGCTTTTGCTTTTGCTTTTGCTTTTGCTTTTGCTTTTGCTTTTGCTTTTGCTTTTGCTTTTGCTTTTGCTTTTGCTTTTGCTTTTGCTTTTGCTTTTGCTTTTGCTTTTGCTTTTGCTTTTGCTTTTGCTTTTGCTTTTGCTTTTGCTTTTGCTTTTGCTTTTGCTTTTGCTTTTGCTTTTGCTTTTGCTTTTGCTTTTGCTTTTGCTTTTGCTTTTGCTTTTGCTTTTGCTTTTGCTTTTGCTTTTGCTTTTGCTTTTGCTTTTGCTTTTGCTTTTGCTTTTGCTTTTGCTTTTGCTTTTGCTTTTGCTTTTGCTTTTGCTTTTGCTTTTGCTTTTGCTTTTGCTTTTGCTTTTGCTTTTGCTTTTGCTTTTGCTTTTGCTTTTGCTTTTGCTTTTGCTTTTGCTTTTGCTTTTGCTTTTGCTTTTGCTTTTGCTTTTGCTTTTGCTTTTGCTTTTGCTTTTGCTTTTGCTTTTGCTTTTGCTTTTGCTTTTGCTTTTGCTTTTGCTTTTGCTTTTGCTTTTGCTTTTGCTTTTGCTTTTGCTTTTGCTTTTGCTTTTGCTTTTGCTTTTGCTTTTGCTTTTGCTTTTGCTTTTGCTTTTGCTTTTGCTTTTGCTTTTGCTTTTGCTTTTGCTTTTGCTTTTGCTTTTGCTTTTGCTTTTGCTTTTGCTTTTGCTTTTGCTTTTGCTTTTGCTTTTTGCTTGACGTGGATGATTTTATAAGATTTGTAGTTTCAAGTTGGATTTATATCAAATAAGAGGCGCGCGCCTTCTCTTCAACAAGCGCGTTTGTTATCTCACCAAACTAACTGTTTGTCTTGTATCATGTACTCTGAGGCGATAGTCACGCTAATTGGCGAGGGCTCCAAACTGTATGCTTTGAAAGACTATGAGGCAGCAGCTTCCCACTATGCAGAAGCTTGTGGGCTTTTCAACGATGAAAATGGCCATGATGATGCAAACCTTCTTCTTTTGTATGGAAAGGCGTTATTTCAAAATGGTGTAGCTCATTCTGGTGTGTTGGGTGGAGTAAGCAAGGAAAAGAGGGGGGATGAGAAATGTGTCCAGGGTGAGAAATCTGTCCAGGATGAGGAATCTGTCCAGGATGAGGAATCTGAACTCCAGGATGATGGTTTTTGTTTTGAAGAGGGTATGGCTGCAGGAGAAAATGAAGAGAGTGGTGAGGATGAGGATGGTGCCGAGGATGAGGCCAAGGATGAGGATGAGGCCAAGGATGAGGATGAGGCCAAGGATGAGGATGGTGCCGATGCTGGTGCTGAACAGACGGACTTCGAGGCCGCATGGGATATCTTGGATCTTGCACGTGCTTTGTTGGAACAGAAGAAAGAGGAATTGGAGAAAACATCCAAACATCTCGAAACACCCTATACTTTAAACGCAAATGCCAAGGATCATGCAGAGTACATTGACACGCTAGAAAAATTGCACGAGACTTATGACTTGCTTGGTGAGGTGTCGTTGGAGTCAGAGAACTTTCCCCAGGCCGCACGTGACTTGAAATCGTGCCTCCAGATCCGCCAGTCTTTATACCCGTTGGAAACATCGTCTTTGATATCGGAGTCTCACTACAAACTCTCTTTGGCTCTTGAGTTCTGCGTGGACGATCCAAACCTGCGCAAAGAGGCTGCTACTCATATGCAAGCGGCCATTCAGAATGTGGAGAAACGGGCTCAATTGGAAACTGATGTCGAAAAGAAAAAGGATCATGAAAATTTACTAGTGGACTTGAAGGAGCGATACTCGGAGTTGCAAAAGGATCCTTCGGAGGAATTGCAATCTGAACAAATGGACATGATCAAAGGACTTTTGGGCGAAGCCGTGGCCAGTGCCACTGGTTCTTCTAGTGTGGCTGAGAAAAGGAAACTTGCTGTCAATGACCTATCATCCATGGTGGTGAAGAAGAAGAGACCATCTGCACCTGCTAAGAAATAGAGACCAAATACTTACTCTATATCATTCCCATACCGTTAATGCTGTTGAAATACAAGGCACGGCACTTGTTTTAGATGTGTAGCGTCTAACGAGGTGCGGCGTCTGACGAGGTGCAGAGTTAGGACGATGATGTACAGATGAAACAGCCCCCTTGGAAATCTATATAAGAGAGACCGCCCGCACTTATGGATCTGCTCATGGGCCATCATCGAAAACAGGGTATTCAAGAACACGAGTCTTACTTTAGCATCAATAAAGTACGGTTTATCATTTGCCTTATTCAGAAGACTTATTACACACTGAAGAAGCTTCCCTTATATGGAATTTATTCCATCAAATCCCTATAGTAATGGAAGGGCTTGTATGCCGGAACCCATCGCACCTCACCATCAAGTAAAAATCCAACGTCTTTTTTACCAATGGCATCAAAACATAAAAAGCCACTTAAAAATAGAAGGAGGAAAAAGAGAAGAACTGAGGATTTCTCCTCCGACTCCGACTCCTCGGACTCCCACTCCGACTCCGGCTCCGGCTCTAGGTCTCCCCTCAACAAACAGGAACAGGAGGAACAAGCTGCCCCACTACCAAAGGAAGCCATCAACATCAATGACATAGACATACAGTCGGACTCAGAAACCGCTCCAGATATTGGTGAAAGTAGCTGTATTCCGCCAGAAACACAACGAAAACTTGACTCCATCAAGTTCACTAATACTGAGAAAGAGACTTTAGCGGAGGCCAACGAGACAATTTTGCGTGACAGAAAAGAGTTGGAGTCAGAATTTTTGGCCTATATGGCCACCACATTTGCGGATGATCTTGACGAGCTCCGGAAAAGGCCAGATTTCACTGAAAAATCCCTTGTGATCTTGGCCAAAACTCTTCAATCGGGAAGTAATATGTTTGATAGTGGAGCACTTCAGGCATTGCTCAGTAAGTAGTCTTTAAATAATATGAGTCTGAAATAGTTCAATAAACAATGATAACCATGTAAATGCGTGAATTAACATACCACTTGAATTCAGTATATGGATGGTTTATATATATGCGTCAATATAACTTTCCACACACCTATTTTCACTATCAAAGCCTGGTTAGCTCAATCGGTAGAGCATTTGACTCTTAAATTTCTTAAGGTCAATCAAAAGGTTGCGGGTTCGAGCCCCGCATCGGGCTTGTTTTTTGCATGAAGGAAATAACCATCAACAATAGGGACAATAATCATCTTGATATAATTTCGCGTGACTCCCATTACTCCACACTTTTGTTACTTCCTTACTTTACTCAGCACATTATGAACGATCAATTTCGAGAGTCCAAGAATTCCAAATACTCTACTAGTATTCGCTCTTGTAGCAGCGGGCGACTTGTGGATGAGAAAGATGAAATTAAACCCTACCATTTAATCAAGAAGTTCTCTGATATTCTTGACTCCGTCGGCATTGAGGTGACTGGAATTGAGAGGGTATCCCCCTACAAAAGATCACAAGACAAGGTCCGCCAGCTCATAACCGTAATGGGTTTGTGGCTCTCTGCATGTGGCGGACTCTCGTCAATGTCCGGTTTTTACCTTGGCCCCATGCTCTTTGGGCTTGGGCTCAAAAAGACGCTCGTAGTAGGACTCATTGGCCAGTTTATTGGCTGTTTAGTTGCCGCCTACTGCTCCCTAATGGGTCCCCGCTCTGGGTGCAGGCAGATGGTCAGTGCCCGCTTCCTCTTTGGCTGGTGGTTTGTGAAATTCATCGGCTTGGCCAGTATTGTTGGTGTAATGGGATGGTCTGTGGTGAACTGCATTGTGGGTGGGCAAATCCTCAGTGTTATTAGCGATGGCAAAGTGCCACTTTTGGTATCGATTGTGATTATTGCCGTGTGTTCACTTGGTATATCAATTGGAGGAATCCGCTTCTTGCTTAAGGTTGAGGCGTATGTCTCCATTCCTGTGAACCTTGCATTCCTCATGTTGTACATTGTAGCGGCGCCGAAATATAAGTACTTGTCCATGGCAGACCTGGCCAAGGAGGACGCCGCTTCCATTGTGGGCAACTCGTTTTCTTTTTTTGCGCTTTGCTACTCCATAACATCGACGTGGGGGTCCATTGCTTCTGACTACTATGTTTTGTTTCCTCAGGATACTCCCGATTGGCAAATCTTCTTGTTGACATTTTTCGGCATCTTGATCCCGACAACATTTGTGGGCATGGTGGCCATATTGATAGGTAATGTTGCACTCAACTATGCACCATGGTTCGAGGCATATGAATCTATGGGGATGGGAGGTCTTCTTCACGCGGCGTTTGAGCCATGGGGTGCAGGAGGCACGTTTCTTCTTATTTTGATTTTCTTATCTTTGATCTCCAACAACATCCTCAACACTTATTCTGCAGTGTTTGGTATCCAGTTGCTTGGAATTCCCATGGCCAAGATCCCGCGGTGGTTGTGGGCCATAGTATTGACGGCCGTGTACTTGGTGTTGGCCATTTTTGGCAGATACAAGTTTGCCACGATCTTGGGTAATTTTTTGCCCATGGTGGGATACTGGATGACCATGTACTTCACGCTTCTTTTGGAGGAAAACACCATTTTCCGTACCAAACGCTTCAAGCACTTGTACGTGCTTGAATTTCTGGATGTTGACGGTGATACAGATTACTTGAGGGCAGATGAAAATTGCAACTATAATTTCATCATTTGGAACAACCAAGAGAAGCTCACGCAAGGCTATGCGGCCATGGTTGCTTTTCTTTTTGGATCCGTGGGTGCTGCTATTGGAATGTCTCAAACTTATTGGATAGGTCCGCTTGCCAAGAGTGTAGGTGGTGCATATGGTGGAGATATTGCCATGTGGCTTTGTATAGCTTTCAGTGGTGTGGCATACCCAGCCTTAAGGTATTTGGAATTGAAGAAATTTGGCCGTTAGTGATGTACTGGTTGAGTATATGGGAACATTCTGCATCAACTGTAGTCAAAAGATAGATTTTCTCAAGATATAGAAAGTAGCTTGGCTGAGTAAAAAAAACACCACTATATGCAGGTATCTGTAGTGTAACGAACATCCGTACCTCAAGTACCAGGGGTGATGAAATAGTTGAGTCAACAGATCCCATAGTGTCATCAAGTTAGGTAAATAGTGTTATCCTTAGACTGGGTGTGCTCAGGTCCATCAGTACCTTTTATGATCACTTGAGGGGTACTCTTAGTCTAGTAGCTGGAAAGCACTAATGTATTTGTCTGATTAGCTTGGTTAGCTTTATAAGCATGAGCGAAAGCTCCTTCTTTTATATTGGAGTGGACCTGCACTCCCCCACTACCAGTTTCGAGGTAGGTGAGCACATTATTCCTCAAAACATCTCAATTAGGAAATCAACGGCGTTTTTGAGATGATCGAGAGTGTGAGGTGCATAAATCACCCCATACTCACGCTTTGATTTTCAACAGGTAGTCTCGGCTAAAGCTGTTTGCGAATGGACCTTTCTGAGGGCTCAAGCAAACCAGTAACTAGCATATGACAGATTGAATTACCATTTTTTGTAAATCTTACTAGAAGTTCCAGTAAGAATTCTAGACAATTAGAATTGTAGAAGAATCTTAGACAATTAGAATTCTAAAAGAATTTTAGATTACTAAGTATTCAGTAAGAATCTGTCAGATCTCATCACCTGCCATGTGCGATCAGACGTGGAATTGCCATAGACCTTGACAAATGGAACAATGGGATCGCCCTTCTCTCTAATCGTCCGAGGTTTTCTCCATGGTTATGCAGATGAGGCGCGTCGTCGACTCAATCTCGGATCTTTCCTGTCTATATAAGACTCAAGGATTCCTCATTCTGAGAATCCATCCACGAATAAACAGAGTTTTGGAAGTACTAAACAATCATAAAGAATCTAACAGAATCCTAGTAAAAATCTAAGAATCCCAGACAAATAGTAAACTTCAGTAAAATCTCTCCTAATTAGTAGAACTCTAATAAGAATCCTAGAAATTACTAAACTCCAGTTCATTCCCAGAATTACTAAACTCCAGTTCATTCCCAGAATTACTAAGCTCCAGTTCATTCCCAGAATTTCTGTTAATATAATAAAGTCTTTATAGAAAAGTCCGGTGCGAAAAAGGTGCTTTTATATGTTTTTCCTGTGGGGTTTAAGGATAAGGAGGTGGCGTTATTTGCAGCCGTTTCGCATAATTGTCTATATATACGAATGTTCGTCACATACCTAAATCCACATCTTCCTTAACCATTCCAACAAAAACTACAAATCATTCTTTATCATTAATACTTATCTAAAACACTATGCTAAAAACACTTGTTAGTGCCGTTACTACTTCGTTGAACACCTCCAGATTTCCTTCTTGGTGAATGTGACAAATACTTTTACAGAAGTACCACGTGAAATCTAACAATTACTCTACTATAGAATAGTAGTATATAGTAGTTATTAGAGCTTACGCAGTCATGTTAGATCAAGTACGAGTACAGGAACCAGTTGTTTCAGTATGTGTATATAAACACTGGATTCCTGAAACAAGTGCCAATTAGGACTCACATTCCTTTTGTATAGACTTAGATGTTAGAAGTATCGTGGATGGAAAGAAATTATCTCCGAGTTCCAAACATGTTTTCATGCCAAAATGTACTATCTCCATTTGGTCATCACATTTTCCACGGGCGGCAAAGTTGCCAGCAGTGGCTAGATACTTCATTAAATCATGCATTCGCTTACATGTAATTATTGAATAGGTAATCTAGACGCAGCAAGTCATAGCTACTTGAGATAAGTTCCGGCCAAAGCATCGGCAACTGCATCCACAGAAGAGTCAACGTCCTCTACAGAAGCACCAGCCAACTCGGCCTCCAATTGATCCAAATCAGCGTCAGCATCGTCGAAAGTATCATCTTCGTCTTCATCGTCATCGTCTTCCTCGTCGCTGTCCAATTCCTCCAACTCGTCCAACTCGTCTAACTCTCCAAATCCTCTCTCCTCAAAAATCTGAGCAATGGCCTCGATATCATTTGAGTCCTCTTCGAAGCGGTTTCCGTTCAATTCTAAGATTTTGAGTATCGGAGCCTTCTCGGAAACGAACTTGACCAAGCGCTTCAAAGCATCGGCTTCCAACTCATTGTACTGCAATTTCAAGGTAGTGAATTTCTTCTTGCAGTCACCGTTAGCGAGGTGGTCTGACAAAATCAAAGAACCTTTTGGCTTCAACAAACAATCAGCCAAATTCAACTCCACCAAATTAGGCCAGATTTTCAAGGCTTCGGCTAACGCCGTAGCTGCTCGCGTGGTCAACGTATTGTCCTGCAAGTCAATCACCTGCAATTTCTTGTTATTGGACAAACCTTGCTGGATTAACTTTTCCACACCGGCTGGGCGAATACCATTTTGGTAGAGACGAACGGTCTCCAAATCAGTATGGTTTCTTAAGCCAATTGATAAATAGTTGATGGAGCCGTTTTCTAGACGGTTTCTTCCGCAAATAAATGTTTTCAACGATGGATAGTTGGTTTTCTTTTTAGCAAGAGACAATTTGAACAAAGACTTTCCGATGCGGGTTCCAGCAAAAGGTCCCATGCCATTATTGGACAAGATCAAATGCTCCACTGAAACTGCTTTAGAAATATACGACTCAATTGGCTCGATGGTCTGTAAACCAAATGCATTGTCACACAAGTCCACAATCTGAAGATATGGGCACTTTAAAAGTGCAGGCAAAAGGTGGTCCAAAGATTGAGGGATCTCCGTGTTCAATCTTCCCGTGTAAATATCCGAGAAGTTGACCTCCACCAATGTATCTTTGTGTTTAAGCACAGCTTGAGCGAAAGCTTCAGAAGCCTCAATTCCAATGGTATTACCACTGATATCAATCTTGAGGATATTCGACCTTTCCTCCAAGTCCTTAACGTATGGAGCAATGTCTGCGGCGGAGTTAAATTTGAGTTGCTTTCCTGCAATGGAGTATGTATTTTGAGGGGTCACCCCAACGTCCACTTTGACATGAGTCATGTTGGTTAAGTGGCGAGAGCGCAGTGATTGGAAATTGAAAAGAGCGCCAGAGACGGGTCACGTGCGCGTCCCACTTGACTTCTAGATTGTAGATGTAGATTCAAGATTCATTTGATTGGACATTTTGGACATTGATTGGACATTGATTGGACATTAATTGGACATTAATTGAACATTGATTGACATTTGATTGACATTTGATTGACATTTGATTGACATTTGATTGTCTTTGGGGGACGGGTTATCTGCTGTTAGTATGAACGGCAGAACAAAGTTTCGCAATAGTATGGCGAAGATTGTGAATGTATAGACACCGTTAGTTCACAATAATTCATACCGGAACACAAAGAGGCTTATGAACCAATCACACACATGGCCATGGCCAAATTGCAAATTGCCAAGACTTTAGAATTTCACAGAGAAATTTTTTTTTTTTTCCACCAAATCTTACTTGTCGCTGTCATATTTTCACCTGCATATAACAGTGAAATTTTTTTTTTCCAATCACCCAACACACAAGTCAGCGAGGAAGAAGTCTTCAACGTTCAAAAAAAAGTAAACACACCAAACATGCCAGCTAAAGCTAACGAAATCCCCTCCACAATCCAACAAATCACAAACTCCCCAGCTTTTACTGCTGCTGTGCAGGTAGGTCTTTTTGCCGCCGGAGTGGCTTTCATTCAGTCCTCTCTCATGGACTTTTTGGTGCCCCAATTGTAGGGAGAGTTTCTCTTGTATATACAAATAAAAGATATGAGAAATATGTGGAAGTGTAGACAGCAAGTACCGGGAAAGTAAAACACCGCCAGGGCTGACCGCAAGTACGGGGCAAACTAGAACACTGCCAGGACTGACATTCAGCGAGATATTCGAGCACGACTATACTCGTCACTAATTAAAGACAGTCAAGCTATAGTCAGCAATGTTGGATTCATATTGTACCTTTCTGACTCTGACTGACTCTGACTGACTGACACTGACTCACTTCTCACCCTCACACCCTCACACCCTCACACCCTCACACCCTCACACCCTAACACCCTAACACCCTCACACCCTCACACCCTCACACCCTAACTCCCTAACTCCCTCTCTCCCTCTCTCCCTCTCTCCCTCTCCCCCTCACCTAATATCCCTATTAATCCACCATCCCATCACACCTATACTTTAACAAGTCCCAACATTATTCAGTTGCATCTTCTCGTGCACACTGCACGGCGCCATAACTTAAGATTCGTTTCAAACTTCCGCTAAGCCTGAGAAGCTCAGTCTTGCGGGAACCAGATTTGCCGCGCTGCATGACTGGTCTAGTACGCACAGCGAGAAAAAAATGACATGCTTCCACGGTCATTACTTGGGAGCCAATTATGAGCATATAAGGCTCCCCAACAAAAAGATGCACACGCTCGCCCATCATCTCATTACAATGGATCTACCGAGCCTTTTGAGCATTCAATGAAATTTAACAATGCGAATTTCTTCGCTTATTTTAACCTCACCTTTACTTGCTATGTCTTTTTTAATCGAGGTTAACCTTTACTTGCTATGTCCTTTTTAATCCTGTATACCTTGTCAGCCGTATGCCAGAGCCATCTAAGGGGTTAGAACATGGGCTGAATATGTGATTACTCGGTGTTGCAAAAAAGGAGGAAAGTGGTGAGTTGTGGAGTGGTGGGGTTGTGCAATGAAGGGATTGTGGAGTAGTGACCTTGTGCAGTGATGATAGAGGTTGGTTTAAGCGCTGCTCTTAATGTAAGGGTGTATCGCACGTTTTTTTTGTTTTTTATTGCCTCGCCGGCATGCTTTACACCCTCGGTACACCTCGGACTAGACCCTCGGCTTTTGCGTTTCTCCACATTTTTTTTTCCCTATATAAGCGCAGGGCTTTCGTCCTTTTACCCCCTTCAAAATTTTACTCTCGTCACTTGCTTTGATTATTTGTTAGCAAGATTAACAATCCCCAAAAGCATCTTCCCTCCCCTCCCAAAATCTATCCATTAATATGTTTGCAAAAAACACAATTGACCTGTCTGTTGCTCCAGACCCTCAGTCTCTAATCAAAGAGGAAAGGGCTCAAAATAAATTCAGCCCAGATGTTATGCATAACTTCTTAGAATATTCCAAGGAAAACTCCCAGTTGTTCAAAACCATCTTGCAAAAAATCGAGAGAGATCCTATCTTATTCAATGATGCAAGCTATTTCGACCAAACAAAGTTGCAACAGAGAGAAATTACTGCGCTCAAGATTGCTCGTGTTTCTCAATACCTTGAAAATGGCTTCTCCGCCAAGGAAGAGGCCATACTCAATTCCTTGTTGAATCTTGTCGACCCACAATTGGGAACAAGGATTGGTGTTAACTTGGGTTTGTTCCTTGGTTGCATCAGAGGTACTGGTACTGAGTCTCAGAGGAAATTCTGGACTAACACCAAGGAAACAAACCACTTGAAGTCCATTTATGGTTGTTTCGGTATGACGGAGTTGGCTCATGGCTCTAACGTTGCTGGCTTGGAGA
Organism: Metschnikowia arizonensis; assembly: GCA_002370875.1. Classification (NCBI taxonomy): domain Eukaryota; kingdom Fungi; phylum Ascomycota; class Pichiomycetes; order Serinales; family Metschnikowiaceae; genus Metschnikowia; species Metschnikowia arizonensis. Next base: position 34,751 of record NLAU01000937.1, on the reverse strand, counting down.
CTACTGCTACCTTGGATAAAAAAACTGATGAGTTTGTCATCAACACCCCACACATTGGTGCAACTAAGTGGTGGATTGGTGGTGCTGCTCATTCCGCCACCCACTGTTCGGTCTATGCTAGGTTGATTGTCGATGGTAAGGATTTCGGAGTCAAGACTTTTATCGTGCCTTTGAGAGATAGTAGACACGTGTTGATGCCTGGTGTCACTGTGGGTGACATTGGTGCCAAAATGGGAAGAGACGGTATTGATAACGGATGGATCCAATTCTCCAATGTCAGAATCCCTCGTTCCTTCATGTTGCAGAAGTTCTGTACGGTGGCCAAAGATGGTACAGTTAATACTCCCCCGTTTGAACAATTGGTTTACACTGCTTTGTTGGGTGGAAGAGTCACCATGATCATGGACTCTTACAGAACATCCGCTCGTTTTGCTACTATTGCTCTCAGATATGCTATTGGCAGAAGACAGTTCAAGTCTGCTTCTCAAGCTGACGGCACCGAAACTCAATTGCTCAATTATCCTTTGCACCAAAGAAGATTGTTACCATACTTGGCTCAAGCTTATGTGTTTAGTGCTGGAGCTTGGAAAATGGAAAAAAATCTTTCCCGAGTTTTGAATGACTTGGACATGTATTTTGCTAAGAAAGACATAAGAGGCATTGAAAGGACATCTGAAGAGTTGAAGTCTGTTTTCCTTGACTCCGCATCTTCCAAGTCCACCTCTACCTGGTTGACTGCCGAGTGCATTGACCAGTGCAGACAATGCTGTGGTGGTCACGGATACTCGTCTTACAATGGGTTCGGTAAGGCTTACAACGATTGGGTGGTTCAGTGTACTTGGGAAGGAGACAACTCCGTATTGGCCATGTCCGCAGCTAAGCCAATAATCAAGTCTGTTATGGAAGTGTTGACGAAAAGAAAGGAGCAGAATGGATCGTTTAGGTTCTTGAATAATGCGGAACAGTATAACTCTAAGGACCATATCCTCAAGAAAGCGGACGATGCTTTGGATGCCAATAAGGTATTGCAGGCAGTGGAGGCTTTGATTATCAGAATGGCCATTGCTGCTTACAAGACTGTGGTAGAAAACAATCACAACTACGACTCGGTTGGTGCAGCCAGTTTGGCTTTGTCCAAATTGAAGGCACACCACTACATGTTTGGTGAATTCGTTGAGAGAATCACTACCACCAGCGAAAAGCAGGTGGTTCCATACTTGCATAAGATTGCACAGTTGTACGCTGTGGTCAACATCATCGAGAAGTCAAGTGGAGACTTCTTGGCTTACCATATTCTTTCGCCTGAGCTCCTCAATGAGATTGTCAACAAGATCGTGCCTCAGGTGTGTATGAGCATCAGACCAGATGTCGTTGCATACACAGATTCCTTCCAGCTCAGTGATTTCGCGCTCAACTCCCAAATTGGTAAGTTTGACGGTAACATCTACGAGAACTACTTTACCACGGTCAAGACCTTGAACCCACCAGCTCAGACCAAGGCACCTTACAGTGTTGAGTTTGAGTCTGCTTTGAACAGACCATCTATTGAGGAGAGGTCTAGATTGGAATTTTCCAACGAGGTAAGAAATGTCTTGTCCAAGTAAATAGAGGTGTCCTAAAAAAAGTTTAAATGGATTTTAAAAGAGAGTTATGAGTTTAAATGAAGTTTAAATGAAATTCGAAAGTAAACAGCACAGACCATGAACTCATAGTTTCCACTAATAGTTTTTACTCAGTTTCCGAGGGCCATAGGCTTAAGTGGCCTGTGATAAGGTTAAGGCCCGCATTTACCCCACACCATGTAACCCGCACCGCATATATATATATATATATATATATATATATATATATATATACATATATATATATATATATATATATATATATATATATATAAAGGCAGTCCCCTCCCCCTTCCCCAGAGACTCAGCTTTTCTATCACACACTCAAAAATGCCTATCACGGGAAAGTCTCTTGTTAGTAACTTTACAGGACCCTCGCCCGCCGTTCTGATGGCGGAGGAAAGGGCCAGAGCTAAGTTTGATCCTCTGGACATGCACAATGTGGTGGAAGGGACACCAGAAAAAGCAAGCAAAATTTTGGAGCTTTACCAGCTGTTGGAACGGGATCCTATTTTGGCACCAGGGTTTGGAGACTATGAATTGTCGCGAGATCAGAATAGAGAGCAAACCACCACTCGAATTGCTCGCATGACGCAGTATGTAGAGGTGGAGTCATATGCAGACTTCTGGCGAAGATTGAACCTTATTACAGCTTATGATCCATCCATGGGAATCCGTATTTCCGTGAATTTGGGACTCTTCATCAATTGTATAAAGGGAAATGGAACAGACGCTCAATATCGCTACTGGTGCTTGGAGAAAGAGGCCAAGTACATGAAGCAATTGTGGGGGTGTTTCGGCATGACAGAACTTGCCCATGGTTCTAATGCTGCTGGAGTAGAAACTACCGCCACTTTTGATAAGGCCACCGATGAGTTTGTGATTAACACGCCACACATTGGTGCCACAAAATGGTGGATTGGAGGTGCTGCTCATTCCGCTACTCACTCTTCCATCTATGCACGCTTGATCATTGACGGCAAGGATTACGGAGTCAAGACTTTTGTGGTGCCATTACGTGATAGCAACCATCAATTAATGCCAGGTGTGGCCATTGGAGATATCGGCTCGAAAATGGGCCGTGAGGGTGTGGATAATGGATGGATCCAGTTTTCCTCGGTAAGGATCCCTCGTTTCTTCATGTTGCAGAAGTTCTGTAAGGTGGCCAAAGATGGAACGGTTACGCTTCCTCCCCTTGAGCAGTTGAGTTATATTTCCCTTTTGCAGGGTCGTGTGGGCATGGCTTCTGACTCATACAGAATCTGTGCCCGTTTTATCACTGTGGCCACTAGATACGCTGTGGGACGGCGCCAGTTCAAAGGATACAACATGAAGAACGGCGAGGAAACTCAGTTGATCAACTACCCATTGCACCAGCGCCGCTTGATGCCATACTTGGCCTTGACTTATGCTGCTGGTGTTGGAACAGATCGTTTAGAACGCCAGCACCAAAATACTGTGGACGAGTTGGAAGCGGCAGTGGCGAAAAACAACGAAAAGGCTATCTACAAAGCTTTGGGTGATACTAAGTCGCTTTTCATTGACTCTGCCGCACTCAAGTCCACTTTGACTTGGTTGGCTGAGCAGTGTATTACTGAGGCCAGGCAATCTTGTGGTGGACAGGGCTACTCTGCTTACTCTGGTTTTGGAAAAACATACGCAGATTGGGTTGTTCAATGTACCTGGGAAGGTGATAATAATGTTTTGGGAATGTCTGCGGGCAGAACGATCTTGAAGAACGTACAGCATGTGTTTGAGAAGAATGCCAAAATCACCGGGTCGTTGCTGTTCTTATCCAATTCCAAAAATTACTTGGGCACGGAGGTTGTGTTGGTGAAAGAGGAAGATTTAACTCCAACGACGGTTCTCAAGGCTTTGGAGATGTTGATGGTCAGAGTATCAGCTTCGGCTTTGGAGAAGGTCAAACAGTCCAAGAGCTGGGACTTTGTGTCGTACGAAAGAGTGTTGTTATCAAAACTCTGCTGTCACCACTATTTGTTGGAGACGTTGATTCAAACTATGAGCAAGATCACCAAGCCTGACCTCTTGTACGCTTTAGCCAAAGTGTTGAGGTTGTACTACTTGACGCATTTATTGGAAAACTTTGGAAAGGAGTTCATTGGATTCCAGGTTTTGGATGCCAAATTGTCCAATGTGATCTCCACTAGACTTGTGGGCGAGAGCTGTCTCGAGGTTAGAGACCAGGCTATCCCATTGACGGACTCGTTCCAGATCCCAGATACATTATTGAACTCGGCAATCGGTGTGTATGACGGCAACTGGTATGACAACTACTTCAAGGTGGTCAAGACCCATAATGACCCATACAATACCAAGGCGCCATACTCTTCCAACTTGGAGGCCATGCTTAACAGAAGGTCAGTGGAGGAGCGGGGCCGGAAGGAAAAATCCGAACAAGTGGCTTTGAAACTTTCTAACTAAGAGTTTATGATTTTGGTCAATACAAAATCAATTTGTGAATTGCAATGAAATGGGGGGGAAACGCACATGCTAGAAGGTTAAATTTGCGCAGTTTTTTCAATAGTCCATAAACCTCACTTGGGCGAAGTTGTACTCACATTCCGCATGTGCACAGCAGCGCTCGTAAATTGATGGTAAGCGTGGATAAAAATCGATGGCCCTCTAGACAAAAATACCGGCCCTCTAGACAAAAATAAATGGAGCGAGTTTAGACAAAGAGGCGGCGGCTCGAAACGACGCGTCCTATACCGTCTGTGCGCTTGAGCATATCCATAAATAAAAGCATCAGAGCTAGTCTAAAAAGTCTATTAATATAGAGTAGAGTTACCTGTAGAGGCGTCTTTTCGCACAAGTACATGAAGATGCGGGTAATGCACTTAGATGCAGACCTGCACATACGCCATTGCTTCTATATGCAGGTGCATGTTTCGCTAAATAAAAGGTTGCCCTCCTCCTCCCCGTGATTTCCGTTTTAATAATCTTCAGAATATACCAACACGATGGATACTGAGAAAATTGTCGCCATTATTTTAGGTATGCATCTTTAAAAAGCCACTTGCTTGCCTCCTCAATTTCAACTTCAACTTCCGTTTTCCTTACTAACTGTAGCTTTCTTGTTGCCTCCCTTGGCTGTTTTCATGAAAGTTGGTCTCACCTTCCCTTTCTGGATCAATGTTATCTGTTGTATCTTTTTTTGGTTTCCTGCCATTCTTCACGCTTTGTACGTTGTTTTCAAGAACTAAGCGCCTATCACTTTGGACCCTTGAATATTTTTCATAATCCAGTTTTAATAAACATTAATCTGCAGGCGTGTGCCGATGTAGTTTCGTTTCAAAAAAAAAGAAAAAGAAAAAAATATGTTGGCCCGCCTTGCTTTCTTCCTGATTGCATATAATGTTATTAGCAAAAGCTATTAACAATTGAATGGTTAGAAAAATGCTTGTTGAGATTTGTGGTGTTTCCTGGCTTGACTATTTTATTTTGGCGTCTCGGCTGTTCTAGTCTAACCTGCACTCTGGAAACAGTAATGCTAAGCTTCAAGTTCAGCGCCCGAGTTTGCTTAAATATGGGGATACAACCATCAGGACCATTTGAACAAATGGACGATGCTCTTATTAGACGCTCTAATAGTAGACGATGTTGGTTTTAGGGAAGATGTGTACGTTTTTGTATGTAGTTATTTCTTAAGTATTTAGAGTATTTATATGCAAAGTCAATTCTGTCCAATGTCCAATTATGTCTACTTTTATACATATATTGTGTATGCCTGATTAACTCTATTTATTCATGTGCCTGTATGGACCTGCATACTGGTTATCAATCCAATTTAGCTTCCGAGGTTGCTGCGCAGACTGTACACACCGACCACAGTCTGGTTCAGTTGTAGACACCATTATTGCCTAGCGAATATAGAAAAATATACCACAGGCTCGTTTTCTAAAAATGTCAAATTTTTTGGCCTTTCACACGTGCACGTGACTATTCCTGCTCGACATGGGGCCATATCCACTATGTAGAACGCACACGGTTCTGTGCCGTACTATTTTTCCCAACCACCAAAATATTTTTCCACAAGTTTCAAAAAAATAGAAAGATTGCATATCTGGGTGTCGAGTAGTGGGTGAGTAGTGGGTGAGTGGGTTGAAAGCCGGTGAAAGTCGGTGAAAGTCGGTGAAAGTCGGTGTGTCGTCCAGTCTTCGGTGCGCCTGCATGTTTCCTTATCTATGGTGCGAAAGTAGTTGCGCATTCCCTGACTTCCCTCCAATCTCGTAATCTGATAAATAAGCACCCCAGACCACTGGTACACACCCCAAATCAACTTGACGCATAGAAAGAACCCAATCCTATAACAGCTTCACAAACATCTTCAACCATAAAAAGTTTCGGAAATCTCTTCGGTCCGTTTCTTTCAACTCCCATTGCGCACATCAAAACTCTCCTAAAAGTCTTTTTTATGGAACAAGACTCCGTCAACGGGCAGGAGCTCCCTCCCTTTTCTTTCAGCAAAAAACCCATCCGTAATCATTTGCAAGCCTCGTTAATCCCTTCGAATTTTTTCTGCACACAAGGCTTGAAGCAAACCACCTTGGCCTACCAGCCCAGCTTCAACAATATCAACTATGATGAGCAGATCCGGGCTCCCCGTATGTCTCTGACCGCAGCAAATTATACTTATGAGCCAGAAAAACCTCGGCCATTCACTGGTAAAACCTTTACCTTACCAAACCTGTTGGCTGCGCAGGAAAAGTCATGTGTGAAACAAAAGCAAGATAGTTTAGACGGTACGTCGAAACTACTACTGCCCAAACAAAATCCTTCTACCCCCGAAAACACATATCTTCCAGCAACAGCTGATAAAAATCAGTCCACACGGAGATACCTGGGCCCAGTGAAGCCTGCATGGACATGGACACATGAAAGTAACCGCATTGTCTCGCCCGAGCTTTCTCAAGGGAGAAGGTTTTCAGGAACAGACGACGTTGATGAAGCGAAACCGGAAGAAACAGACGTCCTGAAGGATAATCTTCTTCGTGCAATGGCCAACTTGAACAACAATGCAACCACTATGGAGCGCAGCGAAAACAACTGCCTGGATGATTTGCAAACTGAGCTTCTGCTGAAAGCCACAGATCAAAGTAGAAAATCTGAGCCTGTTGGACGAGAGATGTTGCAACAGGTATACAATATGAAGAAACCCATGTGTTTGCCTGCAGTCCTCCTGCCTATTAATGATGAAACCCACTTGCATGAAGAAGACTTGCACTATGAACTGAGCCCCGAGTTCCGTCTACCAAACCTGAAACTCAAGAAGGACCCATTTGAGCTCATGGTACGCCCCTCAAACGAAGACCGCCAAAAGACTCATCCCACTCGATACCACTGGCGCCCCGACAATCTGACAGACCACTGCATCAATTGCTTTGAGCAATTTGCCACATTTTTTTACCCACAGCGTAAAAGAAGGCACCACTGCCGTTTTTGTGGCAAGATTTTCTGCAATAATTGCTTGTATAAAAGCCGAGAAATGCTATCGTTCGATATAATTCCGGCTATGCAAGATAAAATGGAGAAGAGGTGGTCTCATGCAAGTAATGGGTCTTCAAACGGGAACTTAGTCAAATCCGCTACAACCGTGGTTGGTTCAATGACTTTAGATGAGCTCGATAGCGGGATTATGCTTGATGGCAAAGCTCGGTTCGTGGTGCCTATATTCAAGAATCTTGCGGAACAGAACATCAGCATAGGCGAGCTACAGGATAAATTCCACACATGCAAGATCTGTAAGCTGTGTGGAAATAATCATCAGAGGCTTATGTATTTCTTCAACCAAAAAAACCGGAATGAAGGCAATATCGAAGGGCCATATGTTTTGATACAAAACCTGTACACCACAGTTAAAACGGTGCAGAGGGCAAGTTCAGCGGCAGAGAGGGAGGTTGATAACAGCATCATAGAGGCGAGTACGTATGATGATAAGCTACGACGGCACTCGTCCTTGGCCAATAGTGTTCCATCGGACTGGACATGGAGTTCCTTCTGAGTATTTTTTTTTTTCATGGCCAGTTTGGGGTGGGGAAAAATATCCCAGGTAGTGACGGGATTTCTGCAGGAGGAGGTTTTGAAGCCTCTTGCGGTTTAATCGTCTGCACCTTCAGAGAGCCCCTAGACGAAATGTGCGTGCTCGCAACAAATTAGGGCTGTAGCGAAGCACGTCCATGCACGAAAAAGGGGAACCTTGAGTGCACCACATTGAGTGCGGAGAAGGTGGCCAATTGATTTAACGCAACACTATTAAGATTTGCTTTGACATGCGAGGAATATACACATTTCAGGGTGAGACAGGGCAGACTCATCCCAGGGAAAAGATTTTTAGGGTAAGCCTCATCCCAGGCTCAGCTCTCATTCTCTTCCTCCTTCAGAATTCACCGCAAGCCTCCAAACTCTATGGCCAATCCTGGCCTCCACCACAGACATTAATTAAAAAAAACCCTAATTAACCCATCTTATATACACCTTATATACACCTTATATACACCTTATATACACCTTATATACACCTTATATACACC
>NLAU01000937.1:0-26457 GCA_002370875.1 Metschnikowia arizonensis | reverse complement strand
CACCTTATATACACCTTATATACACCTTATATACACCTTATATACACCTTATATACACCTTATATACACCTTATATACACCACCATAAAAATAATTCATATAAAATTCATTAAATTCCTTTTTTGTAGAAGTCTTTTGGTGGTGGTGGTGGTCGTGTACAGTTCCTTAAGTATGAGCCACTGTAAAGCCTCCTGTAAGGTCTCATTCCTGTATGAGAGAGGCAGTGCAATGTTTGGACAATTCTATTTTTGCTTTACAGGAGCTCATCCTTCGTCGCGTGTAGGCGTGCGTTTATCGAAAATATAGTAGATTTCAATAATTACTAAAGGCAACAAGTTACTCACGTTAAAACGCCTTCCCTTCCCGACGCTTACCATTGGGGCTTTCTTGCTAAGATTGTGTTTTATAAATGTATCAAAAAAATAATCGGTCCAACGACTCCATGAGTCGTAGATTGTCTTCCAACCCTTTCCGTAAGGAGTCTTTAGCTCACAATTTGTCCATTCATGGAAACAACTCTGCAGTTTCTGTGCACCTGAGCAATTCTGTGTTTGAAGACTGGGTTCAGAAGAATAAGATTTTTATAGACGAGCTGTCAGATGAGGACGAACCACAAGTATTATTAAGACCAAGTTTTCCCACTCTGTCCAGGTCTGGAAGCGACAGTAATGTTAATTATGATAGGTATGTATAATTTAGAGATTTTGTTGGGAATTTTTGAAATGATGATAATTTGAATGGAATTTGATGATAGTAGAGATGGTGGATTTGGATGGATTTGGTGTGGTGATAATTTGGTGTGGTGATAATTTGGTGTGGCGCTGATTTGTCTTCAACATTGGTAAATTGACATGATTGACTAGCACATGTCACTCAAAGCGCATGATTACTGCACTGCGACTCAACTACCGTATCATGGTGGAATGGTAGTGATGGCCAAGCTGCGAAAGATGGCCACGTATTCAACTGAAAACTGCACAAAATCCCCTCCCCCTGAAAAGAAACAGATTTCTAGCAGTTCCAGCCTGTGGAACACTTTTGCTGATCAAGTTTTGACATACATGCATTTGGTTGGAAGGCTTCACTTTGTACAATGGTTAATTTCAATGGTCAATGAAAATGGTCAATGGTCAATGGTCAATGAAATGGTCAATGGTCAATGTCCAAAGTCAATGGTCAATGTCCAAAGTCAATGGTCAATGTCCAAAGTCAATGGTCAATGTCCAAAGTTAATATCAATGGTCAATGTCAATCACAATGCAATCACAATGTCAATGTCAATGTTAATAGGCACTTGGTACAATGGCTCATTGGCTCAATGCCTAAGTGCGCACTTTTTTATCCTTGGTCATTTTTAAAGCATTGGTCATGGATCGCATTTTTAGTTGCCGTACTACTTTCTCTCGCCAAAACTTGTTTCCTCCCAGAATGCTTCAATGTGTGGATTTTCCTCGGCTGTGCTTGCCTAATGTCTGCGACGCAGGAAGATCTCGTCTGAATATGCGCACAGCCGTTCACCTCGAGCGGTTCCTCCCTTGCTGGGCGCGCCTCGGACTTGCTTACATGCAAGTACTTTGTTTTGCTGTCATGAATATTTTTTAAGCAGGTAATCTAATGCGCCGGCCCCAGCCATCCGCTTTCTGCGCAGATTTCTTGTTTTTGTCAACTGCACCACTCCATCACACCCCAATCCCTCCCATCTTTTCTTTACAAATTTCATCTTCTCCATACAAATTTCTTCCTTCCCTTCGAAATCGGCGCCTTAATCCAGGCTTTTTTGTGCCTTTTTTTGTGCCTTTTTTGTGCCTTTTTTGTGCCTTTTTTGTGCCTTTTTTGTGCCTTTTTTCCACTAACTTCAGAAAAATGTCTTCTAATAACCCTTTTGCTTCGGCAATGAATGGTGAGTATAAACATCACAGAGACCCTCCTCCTCCTCCTCCTCCTTCTCATCACACAAAGCCTGCAAAACCAAAAAGGGAAAAATCTTCCCTTCCCCTTCCTCCTCCTGCTTACGATGAAGTCACTGGAAGTAAACATCTGTCCAATGAATACCCTCAGGAAAAGTCTTCTTCTTCTTCAGGCCACCACCACTCCACTAGCAAACCATATAGATCGCATAGTGATTCCGGAAAACATCATGAAAAGAAGGACGAGAGACGTCACAAATCTTCCTCCAAAAAGTCCTCCTCCTCCAAGAAAAAGTCCCCTGCCCCTCACTTGCCCCAAAACTTGGACACTATTGATAAGTTGGACGTGAGTGCATTTTTTGGCGGAGGCTTTCACCATGATGGGCCCTTTGATGCCTGTACTCCCCACAGAAATAAGAATAAGAAGGCGGCTCCTGTGGAAGCCTTCCCTGCAGATGGGCCTAACACCTCCATGAAAGCTCCTGTGCAAACCGTCTCTGCCGACCCTTTAGACCAGGCCTTTGGCAATTACGGAGACCAGAGTATGATTCTTGGAAGAAAGGCAAAGGAGTCTCCATCCTATGATAAGCTGGAAACCTCCAGTAATGTGCCAAGATTAAACCCATCGGTTGTGGCTTTTGATGTCAACGAGAAAGCCGCCCCTATACATGGGCCCTCTACTGCTGGTTTGGGTTCTACCACGTTTTTGGATGGTGCCCCAGCCCCTAGAGGTGATGACTATTTGGCTCCTCCTGGTCCTCTTGTTGGTGGTATCGGCAGAAAGAAGTCTCTTGTTCAAAGATTGAGGAAAAACAGCGCAAGCGAAACCAGTTCACGCAGGAGCTCCAATGACAACAGTGGTGAATACCACAGATCTTCTTTTGGTGAAGAAGAAGGCAGTGGGTCTTTGTTACGTCGAGTAAAGAGTTTAAAGGTTGGCAGAAAATAATCAACTATTATTACGAGTCAAGTGCTTTTATGCATTGGCTCTTTCTTTATTAGGCGGGACCTTTTTACTATGGTGTTGGATCTCAGGTCTTGTGCCAGTCGTTTCCAAACCTTTCTCGTGTGTGTTTTTTATTTTTTTTTTTTGAGCGGAATCCTTTAGTGGGCATTGATAATGTTACGGAACTCCTGTCTCTCAACTCTGTGCTAGCGCTCGCAATTCTTCCTCGATGGCAATACGGTTCATACCATTGTGGAACGTAATTTCCCAACGTCACACTTTAAGATTACTGCTGGGTTAAAGCGGCAATTTTCATGAACTATTCCCACCAAAATTATCGTGTGTGTTTTTGTTATTATTATTTAAATCCATATCACGGTTTGTATAAATTAGTTTAATATAGCCCTCGAGCCGTGTTACTACTTTTGTTTAATAAATCACAATTTGAAGTCGTTCTGCCCCCTGCCATAATTTCGTTCCACTGCACGTTTCTTCTCATACCACCAATCGTACGCTACTTCACATCGGTTAAGGTCAAGGTTCTCGCTCAAAACCTTCCACAACTTCCCAATCAAGAACACCTGCTCGTTAGCATTGCTCATCAAAATAAGGCCCCAGATTTTCTCTAGCCAATGAACGAAAATACTCATGGGAAGATAGGGAATCACGTTTAAAAACGCCAACATAAGGCCCTCACGCCATGTCTCTGGGATGTCTCTGTCTTGAGGAAGGTCAGCTTGCAGCGTGGGGTCGCTTCTTGAATGTGGAACAATGTTGATGTTTGGCAAATCCTTTGGTTTTTCCCGTTTGTTGGCCTTCGCAATGTCAGTGTCATCTGTTTTGTTCTTAAGCTGGGACAACGTAGAAGAAGCTTCAATTTCTGATACGGGCTGCGCAGACGTAAACGCCATTTTCTTGTGCAGTTTGATCAGCTGTCCTGGAGTGGCAACAGAACATCTAAAGTAGACAAAATCCAAGAACTTGTCTACGGAGGTTCTGTAGTAGCCAGACTTGTAGGTGATAGGATTGGACATGATTTTCTTGCCCAAAGTCTCCACAGCCACGCTCAATTGATGAGCGGTCAACCTTTGTGGAAATTGGTTTGCAGCGAGTTCGAAATACTCCAAGACGTTTTCTAGATTATCGTCTGTATTTTTCTTGCTGGAGAAAAGAGCCAATAAGACCGAATGTCCGGCTTCAATTAAGAGGGAATCCTGCATGATTGGTGACAGCACCAAGGTGAAGGTAATATCGTAGACGTATGCCAGAAAACGAGTGTTGTTGACCACAGATTGCTGGAAATAGTTTTCCCATAAGCCAAGCACAAAACAAACTTTACATCTGGACACGTAGTCCTTGTTGAGGGCTTCAGGGTATAAGTTGACCTCGTAACTTCCGGCTAGCATGCGTGAGACGAGCTCGAAGCGGCCCTGGAAATTGTTCTGAAGAAGAATCTCTAAACACACGTAGTAGACGAAGTTGTAGGCATCGAAGCCGCCTTGGCCAATTGAAATCAAAATAAAGTTGAGGTAAAAGAGATTGTTGACAATCAAGTAGCAGATTTCAATGTACTCCTTCTCAATGGCCAGGAGGTGTTTATTGGAGGAAAAGAGCAGCAGAGGCAAGGCCATTTTCCTCAGCATAAGGAATCTTGAGATGATACCTTGGAAAATGATCACCTCGCAGAACAAGATGGTCTTCATCAACATCCAATAGTGTTGCTCATATGGGCCAGTACCAATCGACAGTGTGTTTAAGACAGCATTGTTTCTGGTGAACAGGTTGAGAAGTTCATTAAATTGGCCCAAAGTCTTCAATGACGAACACACCAGGTCGTATGCTGCAGGAGTATGTGGGAGATGCATAAACAACAGCAGTAATAAAAAGGAAAACTTATTCAAGTGTTTTAGCACGGGTCGCTGGGACAGTTGGGTCAGTAGCAACAGGTCGATGTCATCATGGTCAGGATGTAAGCGCAGGAACACTTTAAAGCATGTAGCACCATATGGACTGGTAAAAGTCAAGGCCAAGAGTTTATCTATGACAAGATGCACACTCACGGGGCCCAAGTACAGGGGCAAAAGGTCAGGATTCAGGAACTTAAGCGCCAAACTAATAAGCGCTAGAGAAACAATATCATCATCGGAGGAGTCCGACACGGTATTCTGAAAGCACAACGAAAACAACGAGTCCATGGTGTTATCGAAATCAGAAAAGGACCAGCGCAAGTGCACCGAGTCGGCAAACAACGCATCACGGAGCTCGTTGCTCAAAGCAATCCCTGCAAGGATAGGCAAAGCCTTCCAAGAGTTACGCATAGGATCATAGCGGACAAAGTTACGGAGTTGTTGAACAATCACCAGGTAAAATGTCGGTACAGATAATGTAGGCTGGGACACCTTGAGTTTTTTATCGAAAAGCACCTTGAACACTTCTATGATCATGTAATTTTCCTCAAAAGAGGGTATATTAGGGCCATAAGTGATGGGATTGTTTAGAAAACTAGCAAAGACAAGCTTCAAGTTGTGCTCACTTTTGATATGTGGGAGGTAGTTGTATAGGTAACTTAGGAGGAGATGAGTAGAGACGGAGGGTTGGGGGTTTCTGAAAGTATTGACGAGAAAGTCAAGTTCCTGAGGAGTAGCTTGATAAGGAGACATTGGGAGTGCAGGAGTAGGGAAAGTAGGGACAGTAGTGCAGGAGAGAGCAGGAGGGACAGTAGTGTAGGAGAGCAGGAGGGACAGTGCAGGAAAGCAGAAAAGTAGAATGTGGGGGACTGCGACCTCCATACAGCACACCACTGACCCACCACTGACCACTCACTCATATTACTTACCCCAATGGTGGCACCCCGTCACTCTAAAATTCAAAATACTTCCCTTGTGGAGTTTGTATGGGACGAATATGGCCAAACTCATGTTGTAAACTCGCTAGCCTTTTTCAAAGAGTTTACCTTTAAAGAAGAATACCTTTCGCTGAGGTTCGGTGAAGTGGTAAAGTCAATTGGCTATGGCATAATTCAAGTTCAGGTGGGCCCCAAGAAACGGAAAATTTGGTTATCAGAAGTGCGCTACGTACCCCAAGTAAAGGGATGTGTTTTTTCCAGACATAATGGAGCTATATGGGGCTTACCAACTGTGGGTACTCCACATAATATTCTTTCTACAGAAGATAATTTGGCTGTGGTAGGATACGTGGAGGATCCTTTTTCAAGTTGTTATATGCTAGAATTGGAAGTATTGAAGCCTTATGCTACTAATGTTGTAGATGGAACGGGGAAACTTCCTAAGGATTTAGTGGAGGGGATGATGAATGGTTTAAGAAAGGAAAAGAAGGGACAAATCATTGATCCTTGGAATCTTCGATTTTTGGTGGTGAATAGTAGCTAGTGAATATTATGCGAAAGCGAATGTGACATTTTGTCATATTCAAGAAAAAGTGTAAATTATCATCCATATCATCAATATCATCCATATCATCTATATCATCAATATCATCCATATCATCCATATCATCCATATCATCCATATCATCCCTATCATCCCTATCATCCCTATCATCCATATCATCTCTACCTCCATATGCTATATTTTAATTATACTCGCACCTGCATACTACCCCAGGTGTTCAAAAATTTCATCTCTCTCTTCTTCACCACCAATGCTCAGACGCCAAATCACTCACTACTCTTGCAAGAGATCTGTGTCGTACGTATTGCCATCGATCCCAACAATCAATAGTCTCAGGTCAAAAAGTGAACCTTTTTATGGCTTATTCTCTCATAAGGCCTTAGACGAATTATGGTTTAAGCGTGGCCAGTCCCTCACTGACAAGTTAAACACACAGCTTGCTGAAAACCAGGTGTCAAATGTACCTGCAGATTTATCGGAGTTGATTTCAATGACTGCAAATAAACTGGACCTCCAACATATCAACACCAGTGCTTCGTTATTGCACAACTTACACTTTGCTCTAGAGTCTTTAACCCCACTTGATTCCGCCAAACAATGGAATCCTATGCATGCCGATGTGCTGGCGTTATTGGAAACGCCTTCTATTGCCACCAAGTTTGAAAATGAACCCAACGACCCTGCGTTACGTGAATGGATAGAGGACTCGTTTGGCTCAATTGCTGAGTTCAGAACGCTTTTGTTGAACTCCGCCAATGCCATTAAAGGCGATGGTACTACATGGTTGGTAGCACTGGCCACCTATGCTGAGTCTAACATGAGACTGAACTTGTCTGGTATCGAACGTACATACTATAATTTGGCTGTGATGAACACTTACAATGGTGGTATAGTGGATGACCAAATCCGCTCGGGTCAGGTGACTAAGTTGAAGAAACAGGAAGCTGCTAAGGAACTGAATGCCAAAAAGAGACAGCAAGATAGAGACGAGATTGAAGGTACACACCCGAACACCGATTCCGACTCACGTGTCCCCGCCCTCAGTGCTCGTGACGTTAATGAAAACGTTTTGGGCACTGTAGAGGATGCTGAGGAGCTTTTGTTGTACTCTGACCGCAAGCTCACACCTTTGCTTGCGGTGGATGCGTCCATGAAATGCTACTTGTACGATTATGGTCCTTTTGGCAAAATGAAGTACTTGGAGAATATTTGGCGGTGTATTGACTGGAATGTTGTAGCATCCAGAGCTCCCAAACGGTTCAAGCCTGCAATCGACATTTAGGATTTGACCTTGTATATACTAGAGCTTGACCTACTAATTTTTAAGCGCTTTCTTCACAATCTTCTCCACCTCGTCCCAGTCATTCGTAGGCACTGGCGTTATTTCAAGGTTCCCAAAGTATTTGCTGATAGCCATGAGTACGTCGTACGAGGCTTTGTTGTGGACAAAAGAAATAGACACTCCCACACGGCCAAATCTTCCAGTTCTTCCAATCCTATGCAAATAAGTAGATGGGTCAGGCTTGTTGTTCATATCCACAGGTAAGTCGTAGTTGACCACCATGGAAACAGAAGCAATATCAATACCACGTGCCAAGACGTTTGTAGTGATCAACACTTTTGATCTTCCGGCCCTGAAATCATCCAACAAGTTATCTCTTTCTTCAGGACTTAAACCTCCGTGTAAGACAGACACTTTGTGACCCTCTTTTCGCATCTTATCCCCCAAGAAATCCGCAGTAGCTTGCTTCTTGACAAAGATAATTGACGATCCAATAGTCAACAATCCATAAAGCCCACACAATACCTCGAACTTGTGACTCTCATTGTCACAGTCCATGTAAAGTTGTTTTATGCCATCCACATTGAGCTCCTCCTGCCTCAACTCCAAAGTGTTAGCATTTGGTACCAATTTCTCAGCATAATCACGAACTTCACTAGGGAAAGTAGCCGAAAACAACACTAGTTGAGTTTGTGGTGGCATGTAGTTTTTAACACGAACACATTGGTCTCCCAAACCCTGAGCTTCCAACATGTTGTCAGCTTCGTCTAAGACGAAAACTTTGACATTATTAGTTTTTATCCTCTTCTTTCTGATCATGTCATTGACGGAGCCAGGAGTACCCACTAAAATTGGTTCATTAAATTTGTCGGAGCGATCGTGTTCACCAGGCACCACAAGTTTACATTTTGTTTTTGTGAATCTGCTCATGGTTTGAATAACTTCAAGCGTTTGCCTGGCCAATTCTCTGGTGGGGGCCAAGCAAATTGCCTGAGGTGCAGGCAAGTTCTCATCCACACGTGAAAGCATGGTGAGCGAAAAGGCTGCAGTTTTACCAGTACCCGACTGCGATTGACCAATCATATTTGTGGGAGGGTTTGCCAACAATAATGGCAACGCCTTTTCCTGGATCTTGGAAGGCTTATTGAATTTCATGGCATACAACCCTTTTAACAATTCTGACTTCAACCCCAAATCTTCAAACGACTTGACGGAGTAGAGCGGCGAGTTAGGATCCGCCTGTAAATCTGCAAGCTTGACCTTGACTTCGTATGTTGAGTTAATAAGGTTTGTTTCAGGCTGGTCTGGGTGTTCCAAAACAATTTTATCAGTGGCATCTCCTTTTTCAGTGGCTATATCAGTATCCCCTTTTTCAGTGGCTCTTTTTTCAGTGGCATCTTTTACATCACTGGAATCTCTAGTTTCCATGGATTCATTTTTGTCGTCAACTGGAGATTTCTTTTCCTTTGGAACAACATCTGAGTCTTTTTCAGAAGGTTCAACAACTGAGGAGGTTTTTGCGGAATCTTGTAAGGATTTTTCAGAAGGGGTGTTCTCAGAATCCCCCAAGCCCAAGCTGCCGAGGGTTTTGACGAGATCAGACGCGTTCAAACTATTATCGTCAGACATGGATGGTGTAGACTTGGCGCACAGTATTGTGCTTTCTTTTGGTGGACGAACATAGGTGTACGGGTGTATGGACGTAGAATCTTTCACCAGGCCATTGTTTGACCTTAGTCGGCAATTTAACATCCGAACCTGTGCTGCGCCTAAATACCGATACATGCAGTTCCAGCGATTTTACATAGCAGGGCATGCGACTCTACAGAGAGTACAGACAGTATTGACAGTACAGACACTACAGACACTACAGACACTACAGACACCACAGACACTACAGACAATACAGACACTACAGACACTACAGACACCACAGACACTACAGACAATACAGACACCACAGACACTACACACTACACACGACAATTATCCAATCAGATGCAAGACATTCATCAATGTTATGGATTTTTGAGCAATTTATATCGGTATCTAAGGAACCTAAGGAGCAGATTTAAAATGGTGATAAAGATGGATTCCAGTCAAAGGTTATACTTATAGTGTGTTTAGAAGCTGAAAAGGTATTGGTACAAGGCGTTGGTATAACAGTTAATGTAGACATTGTTATTTGTGTAGTGGATGCAGTCCGCAGAGATAGCACTATGGTGCGGCGGCGCAGCAGCTTGTTCATACATAAAGAGTATTGTTCGGAAGGTGTCTCCGCTAAACGCTAAGCGCAATATTACCGGAGGTTATTTAAAGAAATCATAAAATATTTTCCTATATTTGACGATAGGAAGCACCGACACTTTAACAGATCATGAGCCAGTCACAATACCAAGGGATCCAGTGAACTGTCCCAATCGGACTTTAAGATATCGGAGAAATCTAGATCATCCCAGTACCGCTTCTTATCGCAATCCGAGTCCTTCAGGAAAAACGTCATAGTAAAAGCATTTTCAATCAAGCGAATAGAAAAGCTCTCATTAGCAAATTTAGAAGTGTAGTGCTGAAACCCCTTGGCTTCAAGTTCTAAAGATGCACGGTAGTCGTTCATAGGACGCATATCAGTTTTAGAAACAAATCGGTTGATATTGCCACAGTTGGTTGTACGAGGGAGTTTTGCAGTAGTATAAGGCTTCTTGTCAAAGTCCATTTCAATATAACCAGTATAGTTAAGATACTTGATATTATCAGCAAGTGTTTCCACGTAAGCAAGAGTGTCTGCCATTGAGGGATTGTCTATGAAGAGAGTATTAAGCGAACTGAGATCACTTTGGGAAGTAACAGTAGCCAAAGTCTTTTCACTAGTAGGAGTAGGATCAACTTTAAAGATACTTGAAGGAGCTTTTAGTTCTTGTTTAACAGAGGAGGAGTCAAAATCCGGAAGCATGACGGTATTAGTAGGAATTGGACTGTTGTTATAACTTTCAATTGTATTCTCTCGGTTGAGGAATGTGCGGGGTATTTCAATATCTTCTATAGTGGATTGATCTTGCGCAGCCCTATCGTCAATATCTTTTTTTGGGTAAAAAGTATTCATCTCCACAGGTTTTAAAGGAAGGGGCTTTTCCGGAATTATAAATGACAGCAGGGACTTCAACTGGGAATGTAAATCCTTAAAAGAGGTTCTCTGTTTTAAAGCAGAAAAAAAATTGGATTTTCTCTTGACCTGGATTAACATGATTGTTGAAAATGGCTAATTGTAGAAACAATAAAATAATAAATAAAGAACAATAGACCAGATGCGAAAAAATAATATAATATAAAGTATAAATAGAAGGGAAATGCGTTAAGAAAACGCCAAGGGATGGGAATGGGAATGCGTTAAAGAAAAAGCCAACGGATGGAAATGTATGAATTTGGAAAGACAAAGATGAAAGTGGAAAGTTTATGGAAAAGCGAATGGTAAACGCTGTAGCGAAAAGTGGTAGTTTCCCCCCGACTCTTTTTTCTTGCTTTAAATTACTTAGCTTTTTTTCCGCATGCATATATACATATTGTTGTTTTGGAAATATGCGTTTTGAGACATCGAATTAAGCCGGAGGTACCGATGTGGTTCCTGCTCCTGCATGTGTCCGAGATGAAAACGCGCTTCAAGCTTCAATAGCCCCTTCGCCACTCCTCACGTTTTAACTTTACAACCACTACGTGGGAAAAGGGAAGGTTCGATTACAAGTGAAATTCTACATCCATCTCCGAATGTGAATGTGAATGAATGTGAATGTGAATGAATGTGAATGTGAATGAATGTGAATGTGAATGAATGTGAATGTGAATGAATGTGAATGTGAATGTCTGAATGTCCCAAGGTCCCAAGGTCCCAAACTCCCAACCGCCACACCCGTGCACCACATCATGCATTCCTCGATTTACGTTACGTTGACCGCATAGTCCATTGTAACGGTTGCGAGCCAATTATAACGGTGCGAATGCGACGTCCCTGACGATGTAAAGGACGAGTCTATGGCTATTACTTACATTTAACTACACGTGATCACTTCACTTTGATCACTTTATTTTGATCACTTCACCTTCATCACTTCACCTTCATCACTTCACCTTCATCACTTCACCTTCATCACACTTTCATCACTTCACTTTCATCACTTTCAGTGTGTTGGTTGCCCTGGCTCGGCAGACTTGCACTCGCTCGCGTAATGGAGATTAGCCGGTTGCATAAGACGCTGTACATATAAAACGGCGAATGCGATCTTGGGTATCTGACGGCGAAGGAAACTACTACTTTGAGAATGAGAAATGTTTGACCTTCTCTGGTCGTCTCTGGCCATCTCTGCTGCATATCTCAAACTCCCTAATATTGACGAGTGATTATTAATTGTCTTCTATTATCTTCATTGAAAAGCTGCCAATTTCTGACTACACTAGCCTGCGTTTCTGCAATGCATGCTCACCAAATTCTATAAACCCTGGATTCCCAACTACTTGACGAAGCGGGAATAATTTGCACTTTGAAATTTCCGTTTGTATGTCAGGAATTGAATGTGACTGATCTTTTTATAGTGACTGAGGGCTATCTGACTATCTACCTATCTGATTATACTGGTATGTGACTATCTAACTATCTCAGTATCTGACTATGTGACTATCTCAGTATCTGACTATCTCAGTATCTGACTATCTGACTATCTACCTATCTGACTATCTACCTATATGATTATACTGGTATATGACTATCTGACTATCTACCTATCTGACTATCTGCCTATCTGATTATACTGGTATGTGACTATCTGATTAGACTGGTATGTGACTCTGACTATAGTGACTGAGGTAGATATCGACACCTACCTAGTAAGTTAGTCACTACATCCCATACATCCCTAAGAGGAGAATAATACCACTTAAACATACCAACCTATAGCTCCAAACATTCCGCCTAGGTGAAAATAAAAGTGGCGTGATGCTACACTAACCTTCCGAGACAAATTACGTGCTCGTGGTTTCTATGTTTTCCTTAATATACCGAGGGTTATTCACCTTAAGGCGGAATGTTTCAATGTTCGTTTCTGTAGTCAGATAGTCCATTTGTTTGAGTCCATTGATCTTCACGGATGTCCATAGTGCGAATCATATTGCTTGCAGTTTCTCGACTTAACCAGTCTTGTCTTGGAAATGGTGGAGTTTGATGGTATTCTTCCAAACTTTCTGGCAATCTATCATAGGCGTCGTTTAAAGCTGGTATAACCATGGTTAATATTTCATAGTCGTCATTCGGCGACACTATCCTTGAATCGGTTGGCAATTCATTCAATGCAGCTGCGAGAATAATTTCAATCTTTCCGGCTTCTTTGTCTTGTTCCTTGGAATGAATTGGTGGTGAGTCACATAGCCACCGTGTCTTTGAGGGAATGGATCTGCCCACTGTTCAAGAGGGTTCTCCATGATTATCTAAGGTTACCCTATAACCAGATGCTCATGATATGTTATATGAGTCCACCAAAGACATCAACAGTTTCTGGAATTGGCGATTGGATGTCGGTAGTGAAAGTTGAGAATAGGTTGATGGCATGTGCCCTATGAGGTATGTTTGAGCTGTATTCTCTAACTCTTTCAGTCCACCCACTAGACCAAAACGTTATCCCGAAGTCACGGATCAACTTGTATCAACTAGAGGCTGTTAAGGACACCTGGTGGGTTATGACCACTAGGAGGATCTGGAAATATAGAGTAAGACTAACTGCAGGTCTCACAATATTTTATCTTGACATGCTTCATACCTTTTTTGAACATTCCATCAGTTACTTGAGGCTCCTTAACCAGATAGCCTTTCGACTTCCTTCGAATAGTTCTGCGATAACCAATCCTCGACTGTCTTGTTCTGTGTTTATTCCAAGGTCTGCATCCACAAACACATCCTTTTGATTCGGGTTTATAATTGCCTTCTTCGGGCCTGTTTCAATCCATACAAAGACTTCCTTAGTCTAAGGACCAAATGTTCTTTTTCTTGTTGGATATAACCTTCGGGTTGCCTCATATAGATCTCTTCCTCTAATACTCCATTCAAGAACGCAGTCGTGACATCCATCTGTCTTATTACCAAACTTTGCTTCACTTTAATGGCTAAGACCATGCTCAAGCTCTCGTTTTGTGTAGATCATTGTCCTTTAGGCGAATACCCTTTTGACACCTATTGGTTTCCGCCCTAATCGTGTAGAGTCCTTACCCAATCAATCTTTGACTGATTAAACAATGGTAACTCATCACCTAGATTCATCTGTAAACACTGTGCCAGTTCTACTTCTTTTTTCTCGACGTCGCTCAAGTTAGAATCACTCTCCTTAGATTCCTTCCAGTCGAGATATACTCCCCCTGAAGTGGCAAGTTGTTTAAGATGATCCTCAGTGTGTACCGCACAATGCTCCCCCTTAACTATTGTTCCATTCCGGTAGACAATTCTAATTCTTGGTTTCCTAGTTTGTCGGAGATTCCGCCAGACTTCTGCCGCTTTCTGAGCTGCAAATCGTTTAGGTCTGCGCATGCCGTCTTGCGGAGTGTGAGCATCCCGCTCACGAACATAATTTTGTTCCCGACTCTTGTTTGACGCAGAAAGTACTTCGTCTGTATCAGCGTAAGAGTGGTCTATGTTTCTTGTTTGATGGTGAGTAGCTCTCCGCTGTATCTCTTGTCTTGCGACTTCAGGTGACCAAATCCTTCCAGAAATTCCGCTGCGAACTCACCCTAGTCTGAAGATACGTTGTGATGAGAATGTACCGTCCCATCATCAACATCCTGATCTTCCTTATTTGTTAACGAAGTCTCTGTCTCCGTCTGTATCTCTGGAAACTCCAGTACAGAATCTTTTGAAGATACGTTGTTTCCATAGTATCCTGCTTCTCAGCCTCATAGCCTCTTTGTAGCTTCTGGGAGTACCCTCGGATTGATCTTGTTGAGCTTCAATGGTCTTAATTCAGTTAATCAGTAAAGAATCAATTGGCGGTAGGTCATCAATTTCATCAATTCGCAAACACAGTGCCAGTTCCATTACTCTTTTCTCAATATCCGATTCCTTCTCATCTCGTATGTCTAAGTCACTCTCGTGCTATTTGAGATATACTCCCCCTCTGCTGAAACTCTGTTCAGAGATATAAACTCTACCTGTCTTCATTTTGCTGGTTTAAGGAACTGCCACAATTCCTTAGCACGTTGAACTGCTATTCGCTTAGGCCTTCTGAGAGATTTTTCTGCAGGAAACCCTGGACTGTTGTTAGTAAATTGTTCCCCCTTGTCTCGTTGAGAAAGTACTCCTGTCGAGTTTGTAGACTGGGCAATGACCTCTTTTCTTGAGTTCTTTCTTGAGTTCTTTCTTGAATTCATTCTTGAGTTCTTTTTTGAATTCTTTCTTGACTTCTTTCTTGACTTTTTTTTTGGTACATTTGTGTCACTCAGTTGTCTTGGGAAACCCGTGGACGATTGGGCCTGGAAATGTCAGCCAACCTCCCCACTTCTGGATTTACCCACCGACACATGGTCCGATACAGTTGGGCCACCTTTCGCACTTCTCGGAACATCTTGTTCATCAACCGCAAATAAACAATTTCTTAATAGGGACAAACCCATTAACCATCGGAGATTTCTGATTTTCTCGTTGTGTGAACGCGCCTATGATACCATGAGGTACAGGATCCTGAAATAGCTGCGTCGTTGGATTGATATCATTCGATTAAAATATCCGCTGTCTCCGGAGAATAGAGCCAGAAAGCATGTCGTTGCATTCCTTCCCCTAGGTATAGGCAATCCACTTCTCGACCGTTAAGCTTGGAATCAACTCGTGGAGTTGGAATTGTGGTATGCACCAATAGTCCAAACTTCAATCTTCCTCACTGTTGGCTGTGGCTCTTCGGTTTCTTCCCTAGATCAACTGGACGTTGGTATTCTAGCGCCTTCGATGGAGTCCAATTGATGATTCTCACTAGTTCACGGAATACCTCAGGCCAAAAATTAATCAGTAACTTTGCATCTAGGAGCACACATCTCGTCTTACTCTGAAGAGTCCGATGCATTCTTTCCGCTAAACCGTTTTGATACGAAACATGAGGAATAGCGAATAACTGATGTATCTCCATTTCATTGCAGAAATCCACAAGACGAGTCTGAAAACTGTCCTCCATTATCAGATCACTGTCCTCCATTATCAGATCACTGTCTTCCATTATCAGATCACTCTCCTCCATTATCAGATCACTCTTCTCCATTATCAGATCGCAATTTTGTGGTGTACCGTTTCTGAAACTTTGTTTGATTCAGAAGAATAAATCTCTTTATCCAAAAACAGCGCATCACTTTTCAGTGTTATTAGTATAATAGCTTCCATATCTTGTGTAATGATCAACGATTGTCAAGAAGTAATTCGTGCGGTCCATCGGCCCACATATATCCAAATGTATCACTTGCAATGGATGAGTCAGTTTCTTCATTGGAACACAAACTGGACAGTCTTGAGTCTTCACATGAGGGATATCTGCTCGCAATGCGTCAAGTTTCTTGAAAGTCTCAGGTGTAACAGAAGCAGGTTCAAATTCAACATTCCTTATGATCTTCTCTACCAGAATTCGTCTTTCTTGCACATAGAAAACAGTTGCTTCTTTTAGCGGTAAAAGAATGATAAAACGGAAGTGTCGTTGTATTCCCTTTTCTGCTCCGCCAATAAGTTCATCACTATCGTTCCTCGAGCTAATATTCTCTCTCCACAAAAATGAGAATTCCTTCAGCACCGCTTTGGGTTATAATAAGTTCTGTGCTTCTGGAAAGTAATACCCTTCTTTTCTTGACTTCACGTGATACTTTATCAAAGTCAAAAATATTCTCTTCCACTCTTGAAAGGTAGTTCTCAAGGTATGCAGGCAACACAATTGTGGATTTCAAGCAGTTTATCTTGGCTTCATAAACGCAAATGTATTCCTTTGGAGCTTTCATTTTCTCGAAGACTTCACAAAACATCTACCAAAAGAAAATGGCCATAGACATTATGGGTAACATGGGCAACGTCAACAACTCTGAGCCAATCAGATGCAGATGAATTAGCGGTCTAGATACCCAGAAGTGTAGTCCAGAAGTGTAGTCCAGAATTCCGCCTCCGTGAAGAACCCCATACCAGAGCAACCGCCTCAAAACACAAATGCTGGTGCTATCAAAGCTGCAAACATCCACATCACGTATCAACAACTTGACAAGTACTCAAGCGATGCAATTGCTCTTTTGAACCGCCTCAGCAAATATAAGTGTGGAGCTTCAGTATAGTTCTCTGCATTCTGTATTCAATCTCTGTGTCTATCTAAACTAGGAACTCTGTATTTCTCTATTGCTGTTTCATGTGGTTATTTTTCCCTGAACATGTGCGACTTGTCCGGATGTCCGGATGTCCGAACTGTTGTGATATGAGGTGCATATGCAGTATATATACCTAAGTGCCCTGCACTTAAGGTTCTATTGCATTAGGGATGCCCTTAGGGCCCAAACCCTCATTTCCCTGGACTGCTGTCCTAAACGCATTACCCTTTATTGAACTTGCACGACCTCTTCCTTTATAAATACAGAATGTCTCTCACAGAATTCTCAGGGGATCTCCTCTAAGGAGTTCTATGAAAAGGTAAACAGATTTAATCCTAAGCTGACCGTACCCTAAGAAGAATGGAGCCTCACCGAGGCTCTACCCCTGCAGTAACGGAGCTATTACTTTAGTGAGGTATCAGAACAATATCTCGCGCGCAACCGGTTACTCCAGCTTAACTGAGCTGTTCTGGTCGGTTTTTAACTCTCGGGACTTGTCGTCAGTTTTCTTTGACAAGTTTTCTGATCTTAGATATGTAACGGTTTAAAGTTGATATATTCTGAGCTCCGGTATCAATGGCCTACTTTTAAATAAAAAGATAATGTTCATGGTTTCATAGGGTCTGATACTTGCCAGTGACAATTATAGAGTTAGGAGTGAATCACTGTGAACTAACTCTAAATACTACCCCCCTGAATTATTTCCTACCAGAGCTGAAGTAAGGGAAAGATTAAGGCAAGTGGATTCTTTTGATGTGATAAGAGTTCAAGCTTTATGTTAAGTTAGTGTGTGAGCAGAGAGTACTTTTGAAAGCAGCTTGTTTCTTGAAAACAATCTTGTGAACGGTTTAATCTGAGTGTTCTCACCATCCTCTAATTCATGTATAGATGAAGTTTCGTTTCTGAGTATAGAGTGGTGGTGAGGGTGAGGAGTGGTAGCATCTCCTAATGTCTTTATTGCCGAACAGCAGGGAGTTACATCCAAATTGTATATAATAATGTCCATATCTAACTTATCAATAGGAAGGAATAGGTCTGTCTGACCTGCCTAACAAACTGTCTCAAACACCACTCAATACCTGATACTTTCTGAATGTCTCCGTAAACTATTACCTAGAATGTTTACTTCCTAGTACTACTTAGCCATCAGCTTATTTCCGTCTACAATGTCAATCACATGTAACTCAGGAATTCCAATTGAATGGCAATCCTGGACGACGGGGCCTTCCCTATAAACTGATTTCCATTATTGGAATAAAACTAATGGAACCAATACGAGTAGACAAGACACTACTAAGACAATGACTACTATGAATTATGAATGATAAGGAATTGACCTGGCAACAAGAACATGTCTATATTCTGTGTGTTTTATTCTGTGTGTTTAGTGAGTGAGCTAAGCATTATCTGCAGGCCTTTGACAAAACACTACACATTACTACTAAGTACTTATAGTTATTCTTATGGAGCCTCAGTGGAAACCACTTGAAATATATAGACTTTAGCAATTGCCATTAGGAAGGAATGTCTGCTTCAACTGTTACATGGTGAAATTATAGAGATGTAGTATATACAAGATAGATATAGATGTAGTTCTCTTGTCATAGATTCATAGACTCCATAGATTCCAGTCATAGAATTTTGGAAATACTCCATACATAATTCATCAAGTGTCCATTCGGATCAACTCTCAACTCTTGTCTTTTGGTAGTCTATTCAACTCTCAACTCTTGTCTTTTGGTAGTCCATTCAACTCTTGGTAGTGTCTTTTGGTAGTCCATTCAACTCTTGGTAGTGTCTTTTGGTAGTCTATTCAACTCTCAACTCTTGTCTTTTGGTAGTCCATTCAACTCTTGGTAGTGTCTTTTGGTAGTCTATTCAACTCTTGGTAGTGTCTTGGTACATCAACTCTCCATTCGGATCAACTCTTGCGTAAAGGTAATGTCTTTTGGTATACGCTTCAATACCTTAGTAGAGAGCTTGACCCAGTTCTCTTTCCGTAAGTCGTTCCCGTACTTGTCCTTGCCCGAGAGCGATTTAGTCACATACTTTGCAATGGGATCTCTCCACACGGCTTCCACGCCTTCTGGTAAATAAACATAGAGAGGCTTTGGGTCAGTTGGAAAGGCGCCAGTGGCCGTGATATTGACGTATCCCATGGATTGGACCACGAAATCAAAAGAACCATGGAAATCTGGCACTCTATACTTGACCAATTTGGCCTTTTTGCAGTCCACCAAAAAAATGCCTTCCACGGCCTTTTTATCCTTGGCATCTTGCCATACCTCGATAGCCTTCTCCATACTGCTGAAGATATGCAACTTATGATTGATCAAGTTCCGGACTCGATACATGCACCCCTCGGGTACTTGCATGAAGAAAGTGCCACCGACCGTGATCACCTGGCCTGCTTTTGCAGTGTCATAATGGGAATCAAAAGTACCGTATTTATGGAATTTTCTACCCTTGTTGAGTTGCTTGATGGCACTTGGCAGCATGATATCAATGAGCTTGAGAGAAGAGTTTGAACAAACATCAAAGCCTGGAACATCATACATAATCTTCTTCTTGGTGAGTTCCACAGGCATTATTCCTCGAGTAAAGCCTGGCATATAAGACACTCCAGGTCCACGCAGAGTCTTTAATCTCTTTATCTCTAAGGCTAATTGTTTTCTGTGGGCAATTCCACAAGGCCTATTATTCTCTTCTTTCTCCTTGAACCTCTGATTACGCGCATTGGGCAAGCTTTCCCGTCCTTTCTGGCACACATACACCAACAGCTGAAGCAAGGTCAGCTTTCCAGAATTCACAGCACCAATAAAAAACGAGTTATTGGGAATGGACTCGTAGAGTCGATCGGTGTTCCAGTCCACTTTGCCAGAAACTAAATGGACATGATCAGGCGGCACATTAGATCTATGAAGAAAATAATCCTGGAAAAATTGGAGGCCGTTTTTGGAGGCCATGGTATTTCGTTGAAAGAAAAGATCGGATTTGGTAATGACAAAATGCATTGTTTGTGCAGGCTTAAAACGGAACACCTCATCGTGTAGGGACATTGGAAAGTCAGCAGCGCTAACGACATAGACTATATTTGCAGCGTCAGGAAGCAGTTTCATAACGGACGCTATAGAATGCAGCTTATGCTGCAAAGGATCAAATTCAGACTTATAATGAGCATTCCTGCAGCGTATACAAGAGTTACCAGAGCGAGCAAGTGGGCGGTTAGGCAGCAGGGGTTTGGAGGCCACAGATTCTGAAGCACCATTTAAAAGGAGCGCCTTATCGTCTTCACTGAGCTTAGCATAAGTATTTTGATAAATGATATCTTCGGACTTGACAAATTTGGGGCGGTGAATATGAGAAGGGTCC
Organism: Metschnikowia arizonensis; assembly: GCA_002370875.1. NCBI lineage: Eukaryota > Fungi > Ascomycota > Pichiomycetes > Serinales > Metschnikowiaceae > Metschnikowia > Metschnikowia arizonensis. The sequence goes on along the minus strand of NLAU01000937.1, from coordinate 6,192 downwards.
ACGTAATAACCAGGAGACTGTGGCAGATTATTCTGAAGAGTGATGCCACAGGAAGTGCATTTGGGGATCAAAGAATCCACCAAGAAGTAGGATATTTGAGGGTCAATGAATAGAGAGTTGGACAGGGAATAGCGGGGAAAGAACCGAAGGTGAGGAAAAGCCAGGGAGGTGAGGGATTGACGGGCGAGGCGAAGCATGGAGAGGAGTAGGGAGCAGTAGGGAGCAGTAGGGAGCAGTAAGGAGGCGGTAGAGGTGGTAGAGGTGGTGGAGGTGGTGGAGGAGATGAGATCAGAGGGGTACGGATGTCACAATGTACGGTACGGATGTCACAATGTACGGTACGGATGCGCCGGACAGAGCTTGCGCAAACGAAATGCTCGCCATCACGTGAGCCGTATGTATCAAGCAATCTGACATGCATGGGCCGCATGGTCATACACAATCAAAGAGGCCAGCGCATGCAATTAATCGTGGTATGAGCGCGCGACATACATACGCGCGCGCCTGCTTGAGAAGAATACTACAGCCAGAACAGATTTTCACACACACGTCCGCATGCATGTATGTATAATATTTTGCTTGCTCTGTGGTGTGTACGTCATTGATCTTCTAACTAAATTCTTTCTAGAGAAGAACACGCGCTTCTGCTAAAACTGTCAAGATACTTACACAAATCCGATTCTCGCTTGACGCCAGAACATGTCAACGTCCGTGAAACTATTATATATTTGGCCCCTCCCCCCTCCTTCCCCCCTCCATTTTCAATATCATTCTTTCTACCATATAATTAATCCGGATCAACAATGGCCGCTACATCTCAAGACTTGCTGGGTTTATCAAATAAAGCGTCATAAAGCCCACCGTTTTATTGCCTTAAATTAAGCAACTTTATCCAAAGAACAAAGGTAACAGGGTCGAGATAGGTAGCTTTAACATGGCTAACAAGAGGAAAAAAGGGGATGCTGATCGCAGGGAAGTGGTGCATCACATGCATAATGCGCGACGTTATGCGCGACGTTATGCGTGCTAAATGCAGGCTGTCAGAATGTAGGGGGATATTAATCTTTATACTTCCTGCGCTGGTGCAACTGGCAGAAGTTGTGAGTATTCGCCGGAACTAGACCTTGGCCGCATACCAGTAGCTTACTGTAGCTTACTGTAGTTTTATTGTAGTTTTACTGTAGTTTTACTGTAGCTTTACTGTAGTTTACTGTAGTTTATTGTAGTGTACTGTAGTTTACTGTAGTGTACTGTAGCTTACTGTAGTTTACTGTGGTGTACTGTAGTTTACTGTAGTTTTGTAGCTTTTTACCTTTACATCTTTACCCGTACCCTCCCGTCACTATATAACTTGGCCACATGAGCATAATTTTAATTATTCTTTCGTGTACCTTTGTGCATACAATGTATTATGTGCATAAACTGACAGTCACGCACCGGACGAGCATGTCTTATCAGATTCATTCATGTTTCAAGGATGTCGCATATATGAATAGGCTTTTTCTTTCTTTTTCCAGGCGTTTCTCTATTGTATTAGGGACGACGATTTAAGTGGGTTTTATGTGTGAGTCATGTGTTTCATGTGTTTCATGTGTGGTCTCCCATAACTAGCTTCGGACTCTCTCGTATTAGCGAGGCTACCAGGTACTTAGCGTCAAATAATAAGCGGCGTCGCATTACTGCTCGGTGTGGTATCTGCGGCAATTCTGGAACTCTCAGTATATCGCCGACCTTGCATATGTACATATATTCTCGATGCATGAGACTACACACTTTGTAAGAAAAGACTAGAGAAGTAGTTTGAAACATCCGTAGATTAATCATACGGAATCCCGAACAAAATGTTTTGCAAATACTATATAATCCTTGTTGCAAGTTATGCGAGTCGCGTCTTTAGCATAACGTAAAATTTCTCAGGAACTAGTGCGATAATGCCGGTAAAAAGCGGGCGACTATGAAAGTGAAGCAAGTAATATGTGAGAGATTTTTTTTGGTAAATAGTGCAGATAAAAAAAATAAAAAAAAAAATAAAAAAAAAAATAAAAAAAAATAACAAAGAAAAAATAAAAAAAAAATACAAAATACAAAATAAAAAATAAAAAATACAAAATATAAATATAGACAGTAATATTAATTAATTAGTGGATAATTTATTTTACTCACATGTGTATATATATGTTCATTTAAAGTAAAAATTATTTTTGGTTACAGTTTCAAAACTCTTGTCTGCAGACTCAACAATTTCCACACATTGGTTGAGGATGCGTCGTAAAGTTGAAATGGACGCATAACAATGCGGTGCATTCTGCGTATGCATGCGGGTGAATTCTCGTTTTTAGTCCTGGAACCTTGAGCGTTCTGACGGCGCAAATGCCCTCATCTGGGGCGAATTAGTCTCCTAAAAGTGGATATGGAATGTGCGATACCTACAGCATATGTGCGTTGATGGGGCTCGGGTAAAACTGCATCAAGGCTGCATTGTCATGCACCGCTACCAAAGCTTATACATAGTGCAAACATGTTCATTATTTTTCGAAGCCTTATTCATCCAGCCTCCATTGCTTGCCACTCTTTTTCTTGTGTACATTTTTCTTACCACCTACCACTTCTTCATTGAACCATCGCCCCCCCTTTTTTTTTCTTTATACACTGTGCCCCCCGTCCCATCCCATCCCGTTCAAAGGCCCTACGTTGTGGTTGTTGCCGTTGTTTTTCCTCCTCCTAATTCTCCTTGCTGCATTAAAAAAAAAGACATTTTTTTGTGTTACAATATTTTGATCGCTTTCTCAGCCCCCTCCCCCAACACACACCCTCCATACTCAAAATCTACCCCTTAGCGATTTCGTATCCTTGTTCAAAGATTTCCTGAATCTGCTTTGTTCTGTACATCTTTGTTCTGTACATCGTTTCTGTACATCATTTGTGTACATCATTTGTGTACATCGTTTGTCTGATCCCTTGAAAAGCCCCCCAAATCCTACTATACCTTTTGGTGACTTATACTTATCCCTCCATGGCTAAAAGATCTTCGTCTCAGTCGCCACGCGTACACAAACGCCGCGTATCCCGAGAAAGTGGTGGGGGCCCTTCGGATTATACAGCCATGGCAGCAGCCACGTGGACCGCCATCGGCGGTTGTGCTGTCACTATGGGTATCTATGCCCAGGCAATCAAAGCATATGACGCTGCTCTAGCGCACTATCCCGGCGCCCTCGACGCGCTACTTGGCTGGTCCCATTCGCTTCGTATGGGTGACGTCGCAAATTCACAAACTGCAGGCCTGCAAACGGCTCTCCAACGCCTTACCAAAGCCGTGGACCAACATCCAAATATAGCTAACAATGCGGATTTTTTCAAAGAGTTGGCAGAGTGTTATATCCTCTTAGACCTGACGGATCAAGCTCACCAGGCTATACTGCAGGCCATCTATCTTCAGCCCAAAGATGCTGGACTGTTTCTTCTTCAGGCGCAGATCTTTATTCGCACAGGTGCTCGTGCCCAGGCGGCCGCGGCACTCACTCATTGCCTACAGCTACTTCCTCCACTGCCTCATAACTACTCGGCGTCTGATGTGGAAACTGCTCGTAGTGCCCATGCTGAACTAGCCGCTATTGCTGCTGCTGATAACAATATTGAGTTGCTGATTGCTGAATTAACTGCCACCTTGCTGTTACCTCCTCCTCCATTGGCCAGAGTTGAAGAACATGTGGCTCTTTGGTGTGCATTAGCCACGGCCAAAGAGCGGGCTAACAGAATCCCTGAAGCCTTGGAAGCTTGCGAGCAAGCTGAACGTGCCGTTGGTCCTCATCCTCGCATTCTCATAACTCACGCATATTTGTTGTTACTTAATAGTAGTAAGTCTCATGCTCAACAGGCCATCGAGCTCTTGACTCAGGTGGTGGAGGCTGAGCCTCAGGAATCCCATCCGAAAAAGCAACAGGAAGACGATGCCACTGGTGATGCCCCGGGTGATTTTCTTCCTTGGTGTCTTCTTGGTGAAGCCTACACTGTTCTCGAGCAGCCTCGTGCTGCTTACGATGCATACCAGGTTGCTCTTCGTCGTGCCAGCAGCCTGCCCATTACCTGGTTGGCCGTGGGAAAACTCTACTTGGAGCTTAAACAGCTCCCTGATGCTTTGGCTGCTTACTCTCAAGGTTTGCGCTTGCAGTTGAATGAAAACTCTCCAGGAACCGCTACTGCATGGGATGGCTTATCTTGTGTGTATGAACGTTGTGACGACCAACTTGGCGATGCTGCTGATGCCTGTGCTCGAGCTGCTAGCTGCTTCCGTTCTTATGGTGATACAGAGAGCGCTCAGTACTATGAAACAAAATCAAAGAAACTTCTTGCGGCTTCCCAGGGTAAGGGTCCAGTACCCGAACTCTGTGCACCTCCTGGCGTGCCCAACTACTTCCTTCGTGATCTCGTGACTTTGTTACCCAGTGAAAGAATAGCATTAGTGCAAGGCCACAACAAAAAGGCCAACCGCTCCGCACCTGACGCCACGGCCACGCCGCAAAAGCCATATGAATCGCCAAGGCCGTGTCCCAATTTCCCGGGCTCTAGTGTGCCCGAAGGCCATTACCAAACCTTCTCGCCGGCTTTTGACAGGCAAGCCCATCTTGATGGTAGACATACGCATGCCGGCGAAATGCAAGGCGGCCCACCGCTTCCCCCACAACCACCAAGCCACTTTTCCCAGCCTAGTGGGTTTGCTCCTGGAGGAGCTCAACCACCAGTGTACCAACTCGCATATTCATACAGACCTGACACCAAGCTGCCCGGACCAAACACCCAGCACCAGTTGCTTCAGCCAGGCGGGCGCCAAATGTGGCCTGCACCAGAGTATATGGGAGGAGCCCCAACGGATAGAGTGGCCCAGGGCCCTCCACAAATCCGTGGGCAGTTTCCTCCTCCTCCACCAAATGTGGCCATGTCTCCACCTCAAGTGAATGGAGCACTCAACGGTCCACACCGATCGCCTGTGGCCAGACCTCAGATCGTGGATGAAAACGGATACCCAATCCCCGGTCCCCCAGGATATCCTTACGGACAGTACATGCCAATGCCTAATGGAATGGTTGCGCAGCTGCCGCTCTATGGCGCCAACAACTGGAGGCGTTAGTTATTTATCAATTAATGTGAGCATTGATGAGATTTTGTAGTATTTAATTTGCGTCCATTTAAAGTATAGATGCAATTTCCCTCCAGCTGGCTTGATATGCACGTTTAATGCAGTTGTCGGAGTTTCTTTTAGTTAGTGGAACCACCGTGGTTAAGTGTTCCAAAGCTCCTAGGCCTTTGCCTCCTTCAATAAGAATGCCAGTATCTGCCATAAGGATCGGAAGCACATCGCCAGAGCTATCTCCAATATATATTAAATTGCAAGGGTTATAGACACTCCGTATTTCTTGTAGCTTAAGTAGTTTATCATAACCAGTATGAATCCTCATAGATTGATCAAAGGTTCCTGTAGTGATTCCCTGACTATCATAGTGGAAATCATTAGCCATTACCTGAACGTCCAGAATGTTATGGAGCATAAGAACTTTCCTAATTAGTGTTCTGCACCAGTTGACGCTAAGGATGATTTTAAGTCCAGCAAAGCCCTGCATGGTTTCAACAAACCCAGGCCTAAGTATGATTTTGGGTGCCAAGCCATCAAGATCTTGCAAAGATATATTAGTAAAGTACTTGTTTTTTTCAATTTCAGAAATCGACGTCAACTCCACTGCATTCAAGCCCTTTTGAAACTGTATTTCTTCCTCCACATTACTTCTTGGTAACAGTAACTGAGTGTAAGACTGATAAGCCAGAAGATAGAGATTAGAGTAATGATTGAAATCGGGGGATGCTTCGGGATTTTTTGTGGCTGCCAAAGATGCCAATAAGGTAGTAGTATCTAATAAGGTTGCAGTTTCATCCCAATCGGAGACCAAAGCTTTCATTAGCAGGGAGTGTGTATTTTGCGCACGATCGGAGAAGTATTTAATACAACAAAATGGCTGGATTAATGGGAGAATTAGGTGACTTGTCTGGGAAGAAAGATATGGGAGAAAATGGGGGGGATGTTTCAGAATTGCGTGAGAATATGAATGGGGAGAGAGGTGATAAGTTTGAGGGTAGAACCGAGGGAATGAAGGCTAAGTTTGAGGGTAGAACCGAGGGAAGGAACGCTAAGTTTGAGAGTAG
>NLAU01000934.1:0-11476 GCA_002370875.1 Metschnikowia arizonensis | reverse complement strand
ATAAATAATAAATAATAAATAATAAATAATAAATAATAAATAATAAATAATAAATAATAAATAATAAATAATAAATAATATAATTCTTACTTTTTAACTCTCTTCGTTGAATCCACTATTTAAATCACATTTATACACTTGCGTATCTAGGTGTTACTCCACGTGCAACTCACTTATCATTGTGCGCAATGGTTCTATTGTGGTACTCGTATTTGTCGTGTGAAGTTATTTTATTCCTGCTTCCGGCATGCTTTGTCTTCCACGTCTGATCGCGCATCCTAGGTGAATTTTACTACTAGAGTCGTTCGCATAAACTGGAACGGTGGTCTCTGCACAAATCTAAAAGTGACGATTCTGTATAGATCTCTCTATCTATATAAGCTAAGAGCTCTATTCTTGTATGTTAATCTCTATATTGGAGTTAGCCTTGACCATCGTTCAAAATGTGGTCTCTCAACACCTCTGCACTGCCATATCTATTTCATAGAGAAGTGAGGAAAATACATAGCTCTTTTTATCTACACTATTATGCTTTAATAGCTATCCAGATAATACCTGATAATATCAAGCTTGATAACTGTGGGGCTAGTAGACTGTAGGCAGGATAAAAAACGGACAAAAGACAAACAGACAGTCAGTCAAACTGTCTCTGTCTCTGTAAAACTCTCTATAGACTGAGTACGAGGCACCCAACATCGCTTGCGACACCTTACCCTTCCAAAGCTTTCTAACAAATTTGCTCAAGCTTATTTAGAAGAATCATGGACAATTTTTATAGTTATCATTTTTTTTTGTTTGGAGCCTCAGTAGGATTGAACTATTCAATAATACTACAATACTATAGGTAGGTAAAACAGATAAGAATGCTAATAATATTAGTAGCGTATTTATAGCTAATAAATGGAACATTAATAAATCATTATTTCCTGATTAGGATTTTCCTTAGCAGTGGTTTATTTGCATTAATGGATTTTTAATATTATATGCAGTACAGAAAGAAGGCTAGTTTTTACTCAACTGAGCCATAGGTCAAATCCTATATAACCTAAAGAGTATAACTATGTAATATTAGTTCAATGATGTAGCTTCTACTATTACTTTAGGTCAGCATTGTAGTAATTTTTGGAAATAATATTTCCACCAGGCCAAGTCCGTACCGACCCAATATAGAAACAGGTGGGCTTGTCAAGTGCTTGAACATTTGGTTTGGGCCCTGCCATTTATAAACTTATGGTTTCTATACCGGCATCTCCCATATTAAACAATTTTAAGATCATGTAATAACCTTTCCTAGTCGAATTAAACTCATTCAGGTTAACTTTAAAGCATCTTGTTGAGGTCTAAACCGAAACATCCCTCATTTTCTCATGCCTCAGATATAGGGTTAAAGCTAAGGAGACATCTATCATAAAATGAAAGACGTTTTTTTCTTTTTTTTTTTTTTTTCCATTAGCTTTTGTATATAGATCGGTTGATCCATCCAGGCACTCCACAGGTGTTGAATAAGAAGGATCTCCTTATAGTAAGTGAAGCATTTGTTTGTAGCAAGCTTATGGTTATTGCCTTTAATTCTCATGTGTTAGTCACTCATCACCCACTCAGTCTGCTGGAGTCCACCTCATCAGTTGGTTTACTCAAGAAACCTGCCAAAGTGCACAAAATAACTCAATCCAAATAAAAAGCCCACTTATTTTGTGTTTGTTGACATGTACCATGGAAGTACCGGATGTAGCGTTTATATGGACTTTGGGTGAGTGCGCATATATTTGCAACCTCTCAATTGGGGGAAGTGCAAGACCATTTGCATATTTGGGGCACTTTTAACCTAATAAATATTGAGGTCAAGAGGTCAAAGGTGTGGTCCACAATACCCGTAGGATTAGTAACTAGTCATAGTAGTCGTAGTCTAATAGTCCCTGGTAGTTGTACTTTTTTGCTCATTTGATGATGGTCATAGTAGTGGGAATCAGGGTTTTTGGAGAGTATTCTCGTGAAGTCCTCATCTGCGTACCAATTAAACACTCAATGAAGGGATTTACACATGACTTCGGCAAGAGTGCATTGTTTTGTTCCAGTGGCTAAACACTAAGAGCATGGCCTGCACATAACGCCAAGAACTGGGAACTGTGATGGAGACAAGTGATAATGAAAGGCTGTCTCACCTTGAATCTTCCTAATGTGGTATTAAAAAAAGATCATAGTATCTTTCAATAATTCCTTCTCACCTTAATATGAAATGAGATAGAGAGACTGACAATCTCTACCACTCACTGTGATATATAACTTCATACTCTTGTAGGGTTTCGGTGTTAAAGCGTCCGTGTGAATAATAGAAACGATGCAGTTTTTGGAAAACCGTACTAGGGTGGTCTGGATGGTGTTGGCCTGGAAAAGCTTGACCTTTCAATCTTTCCACAGAAATTCCCACCGCATAATTGTGTTTATCATGGCGATAAACTCTGATAGATGTTGGTGGTGTTTTTAAAAGTCGCTTTGAAATACCACGTCTTGGATAAAAAACATGGACGAACACCCTCCACATATAATTGTTCGCACCTATCTAGAGGAGTCTTGAAAAACATAGACGACTCGTGAGATTGATCAAGGTGTATTTCACAGAAGTAATCTCTCTTAGTATAAGAGGTGCAAGTCAAAACGGAAGGGGGATTTGACGTGTGCATACCCCTGCGCAAATTAGCAGCCTAACTTGAAACATGGTGTAGCGCGGTGCATACATCCTCATAGAGATTGAAGACACTGATGTCTAAATAACGGAGGGTAGTGCCATGTAGGATTCTCATACCACCATACCATACCATAAGTATAGATCTATAGTATCTAGTTACTCATGTTCATTCGTTGGGAGAATCTAGCGCATTCTCCGGCGTCCTTGAATGATTGGTACCTTCTCGGGGGACGGTTTTGGGGGACGGTTTTGGGAACGGTTTTGGGAACGGTTTTGGGGACGGTTTTGGGGACGGTCTCGGGGGACAAGCTCCGCGGGACGGTCTCCGCAGGACTTTAAATCCCAATGCGAAATTTCAACGGCACATTCCAAAAGGGAAATCCCGAGAATAAGTTTGAGATAACGAAAAGCGGAACTGCTTTCCTACTTTGTCAGGGTCTATGACAGTTCCACTTGTCAGAGCCTAGGTTTATTTGCCGCCATGGGTATTACACAGGGATGTGACAAAACATAGAGATACCATAAGCTGATAAAAAGTATAACTATAAGTGTTAGTTTCTACAGTACCTGTTTGTTGATGGATATAAGTGGGAATCAGGGTTTATATAGACTTTGGGGTCAGTGTGCATATACTTTGAGGGGATATTCTGAAACATGTGGTGTAACGCGGTGCATCGTTCCTGTACTCTCGCACCTGATCTTACAACACTAACATTTATAGACTAGAAACCGGATGGGTACTATTTTTCTACAGATAAGAATACCACTATCTATAGTCTATTCTATACCCTACTCACACCCTACATGTGAAACTTCAGGAGATCCATAGTACATCGTAAATGGCAATGGCAATGGCGATACATTGATCTATTTATACGAAGCCAAGCACTGGTGTACCTAGACAGCATACTTCTTGGTCCACTCCCGGGCGTTGGCCTCATACTTAGCTCTGTCCAGCTTGTAAACGTGGGCAATCTCTGGAACCAAAGGGTCATCTGGGTTTGCATCGGTTAATAACGAGCAAATTGACAAAAGAACCTTTGAGATGGTAAGTGCAGGTGACCATTGTTCCTTCAAGATATCTAGACAGATAGACCCGGACCCATTAATGTTTGGATGATAAATCTTCGTGGTGAAGTTGACCTTGGGTGCCTTAAATGGGTAGTCTGTGGGGAAGTGGATCGAGAGGAAGAACACTCCGCCGGCATATGGCGAGTCTGGAGGGCCCATGATAGATGCTTGCCAGTGGTACAAATCATCACCAACAGGTCCTGCTGAGCAAGAAGATGGAGGGTCTCTATAGGTTAGTAGTTAACAAAAAAAAAAAATAACAAACATGAGCGGCATCTGTGCTTGTCCTTTTTTTTTTGTCCATTTGTCCAATTCCATTTGTCTGTTGTTCCATTTGCTTCTATGCTCGTCTGATTCAAATCACTTGCAAAAATCACCCAAATACAAATCCCACTGAATTGCCCATGTGTAAAAAAATTCAACATACCTCCCTAAATCGAGCAACTCTTTGTTAATACGCTTTAAGGACATTTTGGAATATTATGTAATTATTTATGAAAGAAAAAAAGTGAGGCAAACCTCGGGAAAAAATCCGTTGCGAATCAACAATACCGCTCCGGGGCTCTTTCGCTCCTGCACACGCTCCCCGTACACTCTATGGGCTTCCATAACCTACTTCTGTCCAAAACAGCAACAGCACTGCACTCAAAATCTTGGGGGACGAGGGGTGGAAAACTCTCCAATTATTTAATTTACAGCCAAGGGGCTTTGCCTAATTGTGGTTGATCCGCTGCTAAACTTATACGGTTCCGTTTTTTTCGTGCTTTCCTTTCCCTTAGACAGTCACGTGATCCGTCCCACGTGTCCACTCCTAATGCTGCGAACCTGTTTCTCCTCTCCTGAAGCTACCGCCAAAAGTACGCCGTTATGGGACATGCAGCGCTTAGGAGCTCAAGGAATGCTATTTCAACATGATCACCCTGACTGCAACCATTATGTTTCCACTTTGTTTGAAACGCGTTTCAAGTTGGTTTCAATGTGTTGATTGTTTCTGGTTATTTTTTTTGTTTTTTTTTGTTTTTTTTTTTTGTTTCTTTTGTTACAGCGTGTTCATTGGTTCTGACCCTTCGGTGTCCTCTTACACTCATATATTGCCTTCATTCCCTACTCCCGTTTCATGCCAGTTTCATACATACTGAACATTACAATCAACTTCCAGCCAATTTCAACTGCGCTCACGTGATAATCGTGTGCATGTGACCGCGCACGTGCGCGTCATCTCTATCGTGCACTCCCTGTCACCAGTGATCATGTTGTAGCTTTACGACATGAGGGCGATGCCTGAGAGCGGAAATCTAGCCGATGTTACCCAAAATTCTCCCCTTCTAAATCATCAGAAACTCATGGAACTTCCAACTGCAACTGAATTCGAAAGTCCCCACTTCAATGGGAAATCCCATATCAATGCCCGTTTTAAAGCCACCCGGAAATCCCGAGCTGGCTGCCAAACCTGCAAATTCCGCAAAAAAAAGTGTGACGATACAAAGCCCGTGTGCCGAGACTGCCTGAGGCTCGGTAAAGAATGTGTGTGGGTTGATTACTCCTCTATGAATAAGGAACAGATCCGCATGCTACGGCAGAAGGTTCAGGAGAAAGAGCGCAATTTGAAGTTGCGCAAGCGAAAGAAGCTGTCTCAAGGGTCATGTGATGAGACTGTTAATTCAAGTATCTGTTCAAACCAAACTTCTACAAAATTCGAAGAGACTGGAACCATTGACATGTCACATCTGATTGCCAATTTTGAGCCTGAAACGTCAAACCTGAAGCCAAATACAATGATGATATCCTCCAGTGACCCAAACGATGTTATAATCAAACATGAGCTACATCCGCCTATCCTGAATGATGGTGATGAGTTCGAAACCAATGTATATGGCAATTTTAGTGAAGTTTCCATGGAGTTTCTGGAAAACATGGCCTTTGAAGAGTTCATGCCCGGCTATTCCGATAAGTTTAATTCATTCACCAATCTTTTCAAAGCTGCAAATGGCCATGATCTGGAGATTTCGCTGACATTTCTTCATTTCCTTAAGGACCTATCTCAATCCAATGCTAGGTCTCCAAGACTCCAATCTATTACAAAAGGTTATCTTGATTCTGACACTCACATCAATGTAACTGACTCAGATATCCAGTTCAACAGTCTGCCTATCAAAAGTCATACAAATGTCCAGTGTCATAGTCTGCCTGTCAAAACCCATTCAAATACCCTGTTCAATGGTATGCCTGTCAAAACTGATACAAATATTCAATTTAATGGTTTGCCTGTCAAAACCCATTCAAATACCCTGTTCAATGGTCCGCCCGTTAAAATCCATACAAATACTCAATCTAATATTCTGCCTGTCAAATCTCACACAAATATCCAGTTTAATCGTCTGCGGCTTTTTCATATAGCTTCTGGATTCATGTCCTCCTACTGTCCATTACCGCAACCGTCGTTATCGCTTCTCCCCGAACTCGACTCACAGGACCTATATCTTTATAATTACTACTGCGAGACTCTCTCTAAAAAAGTTTCCATTGCTCCCTCGACCCATGTTGACTCCAATTTTTACCAAAAGGTGTTTCTTCCGTTGGCCCAAAAAGACAAGGGTGTGTTGTACGGGATCTTGGCTTGGGCTGGGTTTCATTTGGGTGGAAAATGGATGGCCGAGGGTTCATACTATGCTAAGCTAGCAGCAAGCCATCTCAACGACTCCAATGGCGGTGGGTTTATAGAAGATGAGGCCGATTTAGACGCTCCCAAAACCTTGCATAGAGAAAACGGTGTGACCAACCGTCATGCAATTGTCAACAAGGTAGCGACGCTTCTTATTCTCTGTGGCGCTGAAATATGCAGGGGCGATATCAAGTACTGGTCTGTTTTCCTCAAGTGGGGAGCTAATCTCCTTAAAATGAACGGTGGTATCATGAACTTCAACAATAACAAGGAAGAGCACTGGCTCATCTCCAACTTCGCCTACCACGATTTGTTATCCAGCTCCATTGTTGAAAGAGGCACGTACTTTCCCACAGAGGTGTACTCAGAAATATTCCGTGACAAGGCGGGAATTTCCAAGGGAATTATTAACCCGTTGCTTGGCATTTCGAAGTCACTTTTCAAGGTCATTGGCGATATCTCTCAATTACTGAGAGAAGCTAAAAACGGTGGGTTTTATGGCACTCCAGGTTCTATTTCCACGCATGAGCTCGATTTGACTGAGCCTACGGCGGTCGATGTGGAACTAGAACCAGAAATTTTAGGAATCAGGTCCAAGAAATTTGACCCAGGCTCCCAATCTCAGTTTTATGACCATATTTCTCTGATATCTGAGAAAGCACTGCAATTGGAGGCAGTGATCAACCATCTTAAGCCCGAATCCGAAGACCTAGCAAATCTCTCGCCTCCTGATTGGGAGCTCCAAATTACCACTTTCGAAGCGTTCAAATTAGCCTGCAAGTTGTACCTCCGTCAGGCAGTGTTTAAAATCAACGCATCGTCTCTACAAAGCCGGATCTTGACGTCACAACTCATCGATCGCATAGATGCGTTGCTCCACACTTCTGTGCAAGCGACGCTTGTTTTCCCGATCTTCATGGCTGGCATTCACTGTGTTTCAGAACACGAACGAGAACTTATGCGCCTACGATTTGACGATTTTATGAAATCCTATGGCCCATGGAATATTGTGCGTGTGAAGACTGTTGTTGAGAAAGTGTGGATGACCAATTGTACGGGCAATGTTGCGGTGGACTGGAACGATATGTTGAACGAGATGGGCTGGGAGGTTAATTTTGCATAAGAACTTTTGAAGTCTTCGGACATGGGAGACTGGTCATATGCTTTAGTACGAGCAAGATGCAGGGAAAGGATTTGAATTGAGACATTTGAATTGAGAATAAAAAAAGAGGATATGGCCATGGGAATCAAAATTTACAATCCAGAAAATTCAACTGGAGAGGGATGGTCTATGTCGGTCACACATCTAATTACATTATATCGAGTTTGAGGCTTTGGTCAATTTTTCTTTGCTCGATTTTATTTTATTTTTTTTTTTTTTTTTTTTTTTTTTTTTTTTTTTGGGTCTTTTCGGGTGGGGGGCTTTTATTGAGCCCAAGACCAGTGTTATGGCCTGATTATAGAGATGCGCAAAGCATCATTTTGTGTGAGGTTTGTTTGTATCAGTACTTTTTTATACTCTTGTGGATTTGTGGGTTTGTGAATTTGTGGATTTGTGAATTTGTTGATTTGTGGTTTGTGGTTTGTGGCGGGTCTGCATTTGTCTCTGTGGCTATCCTGGCATGTGCTTTATCATTCCTGTCCCACCAGGAATTTTCTCCTACCATACACATTTGCTAATGACGGGAACTCACTCCATTGCTACCAATTCTACCTACACTGATATCTTAGCTCGAAATCATGAAAGCTACTTGCAATTGCGGAAACAGCAAAGGACTATCTTAAGCCTGAGTCGGAAGCCCCGTGTCCGTCGCCGGGAGCTAAACTTGATGACACCTTCCCTTTCCAAGAGGTTTAAAACAAGATACGTGCCTCTCACAAAAGGGGTGTTGATGCACAATGTGTTACCTCGCCCTCACCTCAGGAAGGAAGCTATCCACAAGTCTTTTTCCAGTCTGGTGTGCTCCTCCCGCTTGAACGGCGGCCAACGGCCTCGCCCTGTGGACCACAGGCATTCTTTTCGGTACAAGACGCTCCGCAGCAAGAAGCGCCCGGAGGAGTTGCTTCCTCGGCCACCTAGAGGGAAAAGGAACCCTTCCAATGTATCAGACAAGTCGCGTCAGAGAGTTATGGTATCTTCGTCGTCGGTGGCTGTGCCGCTTCCTCCTTCTTCGCAGGTATCCGTGCCTCTCTTGTCTTCTTCGCCAGCAGATCCTGTGGCGCTTTGCATTTCCAATTTGCAACCGCACACAGCGGATAGAATCACCATTATGGATATGTCTGCAAACTCGCAGGAGAATGCACCGGGGAAGATCATGGCATATGCAGAATATTGGTTTGAAATGTCCAAAACTGAATTTAAGAAATTGAAAGAACCTTTGAAGAAGCAAACTGCTGCGTTAGAGAATGTGGCCCAGAAAGTGGTCCGGCCCACTTCCTCCGGCTATAAGAAGGTCCGTGGTTACATGCACCGGGACCTCCGCAAGCCGTACTTTCCTCACGTCTTCAGTAACGTATTCCGGGCAAATGGCCAAAAGGCCCAGGATACCAAGCCGGATGCCCATGCACAGGAGCATCCTACGCCAACATCAGAGGCCACCCCCATCCCTAATGCACCTCCAGCCACGGGCATGAGCTCTGCAAACTTGTGCATGTTGCAGAACACTCGCAATATGTTGGCGTTGCAGAAAGTTTCACAACTGTCGTCACCCTTTGTTTGTGCAGCAGGACATAGCCTCATGGAAGACTGTGTGGTGTGTCAATTTTTAAAGCAGGCGAATGCGCAGAGACAGGAGCTCTACGATGCATATGTGGGACAGGGACTTGTGACGACACTGGCTCCTGGGCTGGGTTTGGGATCTGAGGTGAGCCTGGACACTATTCTGGAGGCTTTGAGGGTAAACTCGGCACCTGGCTACATTGCTGATGGTTTGGACCATGCATATTTGACGCTTCCAATTGTGGAGCTGCATATGCAGCCACGTGATGCCGGTATAGTGCTCATCCACCAAGTTCTTGAATATTTGAAGGCCACAGGCAAAATCAACGGAGGATTGAGGTCGGGACACTCGAGCTCCGGGCTGTACTTGAAGACGCTGGGGGTTCAATACACTGCTTGTCCTAGTGGATGTATACACAGATCCGGCTCCAGCCTTCTCTCTGGCAAGCAATCTTTTGGGCAAGACCCAGCATTTGAGTTATTGATTAAGACGCTTCTTGAGACTTTGCAAAGTATTCCTCGTGCGCTTACCCCGGGAAATGCAACCACCCCAGGCAATGCAACCACCCCAGGCAATGCAGCCACCCCAGGCAATGCAACCNAACCACCCCAGGCAATGCAGCCACCCCAGGCAATGCAACCACCCCAGGCAATGCAGCCACCCCAGGCAATGCAACCACCCCAGGCAATGCAACCACCCCAGGCAATGCAAATGAAAATACGTCGGAGCAGCCAGAAAGCGAATCATCTAGTTCTCTGGATAATGCTTCGGAAACAAACCCCGAGACCAACTTTAACAACCAGGTGGTGCCATCTATTTTTGGGAGCAACTACCTTGTTTTATCGCCCGTCCTGTCATTTGATGACACGTTCATTGGCATATCAAATCGGATTGAAAACGAATGTGAGTTTTTAGACACGCAAAGCGGGACACCCAAGGTCGTTAAACAAGTGCGGTTTATTGTCGATGAAGAGTTCAATCTACAGAAAACCCACTACACCTGGTGCGCCAATACCAGCGGCGACACATTGGATCTGCTTAGAAGTTGGGGATTGCTGGGCTGCTTGATGACACATGAAGGGTCAGATGAGACGCTCGTGTTACAGAGTAGCAGATTGCCTCAAGAAAACAACGTGGCAGTCCATGAAAACCTTAGCGAGTTTGGCTATCAAGTCATGGCCACGAATAACTTTTCTTTTGAAAGTAACGATCTGTTTGAATCGAGTTACTTCACGGCCAAGTCGTCTAAAGCTAGTGTATATTCTTCTAAATAGTGTAGTACTTTACGATAATGTACCATGTACCTACAGTAGCGAGAGACAGACTAGTACATGACTATACCCGGGACTATTACTTACTACTCCACTGTAGAAAATGTAATGACTGGGGAGCCTAGGTATAACTATTATTGGACAATGTAACTCAGATATTACTAATCAGAACAACTACTCACAAGACCCTCTCATCATGCGTTGAAGGCATAGCCATGTATTTGAATGAAGTTTAATCATGAACTGTAAATATAGTGATGATGACAAGTGGTGGGTATGAGTGAAGAGCTTACAACTAAGAAGTAGTAGTAGTACTACTACTACTACTCTACTATGGAGTATGGTAAATATAAATACTCTAAGTCTTTAAAGGCAACTCTTTTTTGGCTATTCAAACTTGTGATTGAGAGGAAGTAAAAGTCGTAACAAGGTTTCTGTAGGTGAAGTACGAAAGGATCATTACTACTCTACATTATTATTAATAATTTTTATGTTTATAATTTTTTATGGTAGATATAAGCAGAATATTACTATTATTATTATTAGTTAGTAGTTAGTTAGTGTGTGTGTGTGTGAATAGTAAGTAGTCAGTGCGTACACTCCCTCAACTACATCACCATTTTAAAGGTATATTTTAGTGCGTGTAAAACTGCGAATGACTGCGAATGTTGACTTGGCGAGCGGTCTAGTGAAGACTGCAGGTGGAGTGTAATCGCGAAAGACTGAAGTTGGGGGAGGCTAGAATACTGACTATGAATCAATGTAGTGTAAGTACAAGAGCTACTACTATTATATTATATTATTTTATATTATCAGTATCACACTACCCATGGGAGTAAAATCACCTACGAAGTGCGATCAGACGTGGAATTACCACCCTGACCATGAAGGCAACAGCAATCCAACCATTTCCTACTCTCACCGGATTTGTCAGTGTAATTGCAGAAGTACAGCGGCTATTGAGCCGCTGCGGAATCTAACAATAATTATTTATTATTTATTATTTATTATTTATTATTTATTATTTATTATTTAATATTTATTATTTATTATTTATTATTTATTA
>NLAU01000932.1:0-17219 GCA_002370875.1 Metschnikowia arizonensis | reverse complement strand
ACAAACATACATACAAACATACAAACATACATACAAACATACAAACATACATACAAACATACAAACATACATACAAACATACAAACAAAAAAAACAATACGAATTTTTTTTGATGATGATAATGGAGGTTGCAATATCCAGGTCGCTCCATATAGACTCCACTTGGACTAATCTTTTTGGAAGCCAGACGATATTTTCTATCTTCTTAAAGATATCCCCTCAGGGTATACAATCATAGCAATGAACTTTCGAAAAGTGCGATTGAATAGATTTATGAATTTTGTTGATGACAAATGTGTTTCAGGTTAAAGTGAAACCAAATGTCAGCTAATTGGGTAAGTACAGGTTAAAGAGGCTACAAATCCGCCGGCGAATTTGCTCCAGATTGCGAAAATGTTCCTTTACTAACATCAAAATCTATTCTGTCTTATCCATATATGATGTATTGTATAGACCTTGTTCTATTAGCCATATCGCAGCAATCATTCACCTACTGTGGTTGGATTAATATAACGTGGCGTGTGTGTACCAGAATGGTGCGATAGGCTTTTAGCCTATATAGAGCACTACACCATACTTGTATATGTTTGCTCAGGCAAAACAGCATATTAATAAACCATTGATACGACTCAATTCTATACAAAGACATTTTACCATGGCTCCTACAAAATCCTCCATTGCTAAGCACTACGACTACTTGGTCATCGGAGGTGGATCTGGAGGTGTGGCTTCTGCCCGCCGTGCTGCCCAATACGGGGCTAAGGTTTTGGTGGTAGAGAGCAACTTCAACAAACTCGGCGGTACATGTGTCAATTTTGGTTGTGTTCCCAAAAAGGTTATGTGGTATGCAGCGGATGTGGCTCATAAAAGGGACCATTTGTATGCTTATGGGCTTTCGAATGTAAAGCTGCACGTTCAATTCGGCGATTTTGATTGGGCTAAGATTAAGGAAAAGAGAGACAATTATGTGGCTCGATTAAACGGCATCTACCAGAGAAATTTGCAGAATGAGAAGGTCGATGTTATCTTTGGTCGTGCCTCTTTTATAAACGAAGATGGTGATGTGGAGGTAACGTTATCTGGAGACCAGAAGTTGGACTTCTTATCGGATCTGTTCAAGAAAAATGACAAGTTGACATTCTCCTCTGATAAGGTGTTGATTGCTACGGGAGGTGAGGCCATTGTTCCGCCTTCTGTGGAGGGCCATGAGTTGGGAATCACGTCCGATGGATTCTTCGAATTGGCCGAGCAACCCAAATCCGTGGCTATTGTCGGCGTGGGCTACATTGGTGTGGAGCTTGCAGGAGTATTCCAGGGCTTGGGTACCAAGGTGCACTTGATAGCTCGTGGAGAAACGGTGTTGAGATCTTTTGATGAAGTAATTCAAAATACCATCACAGACCACTACATCAACAAATTGGGCGTTAACATCATCAAGAACTCCGGTGTAGAGAAGTTGGAGGAGCTGGTTGACAAAGTGAAGGTCTATTTGAAGGACGGAAAGACCTTGGAGGTGGACCAGCTCATCTGGACAATTGGCAGAAAGGCATTGACTAACATTGGCTTAGAAAAGACCGGAGTCAAGTTGTCGGAGTTGGGACACGTCATTGTCAATGAGTACCAAGAGACATCGCACAAGAAGATATATTCTTTAGGCGATGTTGTTGGTAACCATGAATTGACACCGGTTGCCATTGCTGCAGGTCGTAAGTTGTCCAATAGATTGTTCTCTGGACAGAAAGTCCACGCCAATGACAAGTTGGACTATACAAACATTCCTTCGGTGATCTTCTCTCATCCTGAAGCCGGATCCATTGGATTGACAAGCAAACAAGCCATTGAGAAGTACGGCGAAGACAACATCAAGATCTACAACAGCAAGTTCACAGCCATGTACTATGCCATGATGGACTCGGACGAAGAGAAAACTCCTACGGTATACCGAGTGATTTGTGCCGGCAAGGAAGAGAAGGTGGTTGGTCTTCATATTGTGGGAGACTCCTCCGCAGAAATCTTGCAAGGGTTCGGTGTTGCCATCAAGATGGGGGCCACAAAGCAGGACTTTGATAACTGCGTGGCCATTCACCCAACGTCAGCAGAGGAGCTTGTTACTTTGAAATGAAGATGTTATAAAATTATATAGAAGTCCATTTAGATTATGGTGGAATGGTGATTACTTAATAGTTGATGTGATTGGTTGAGTTATGGAGTTTTTTTTTTTTTGTTTTTTTGGTTTTTTTGGTTTTTTTTTTGTTTTTTTTTTTGTTTTTTTTTATGGAGTAGTTATTGGAATGGCGAGTAACAAAGACTTCAGAAGCAATGGTCAAGTTCTCTTCTTAGGACCTCGGACAGGCGGCCTTGGTCTATCGCCAGGTTTTACAAAAAACATCGGAGCATTCCGCAAGATGTCAGGAACACTAACAAAGCGTATCATGGAGCCTCGCACAAATACCTGACTCATATATGAGGTTTCACCGGTTCTACCTTTAGTTCGAGTCACATCAGATAAAGATAAGTTCATGTTATCCTCATTCTCGAGGAGCTTTCCTCTATAAGTATCACCAGTGGTGAGCTCCAATGACACTATATGGCCCTGAGCCTCATTTAGTAGGCGGACAGGTATGCTTGCAGACATTTAAAATGGTATAGAAGGTGGTGTGGAGTATTGGTGTGCAGTGTTTTAAGTTGGTGGTGTGCAGTGGGTGAGAGTGTGCGAAGAGTGCGCACTGGGGTCTCGAGAAGAGCCACTCCAATCCAAACGCGCATCCTATACTCTACTCACTTCCTCAAATATAACTCCCGCTTTCCCCATATTCCCCAACATTCTTATACACCATTCTTATAAACCAATTCTTGTACACTCAGAGCCGAGCCGCACCCTTATACTCTTAACATCATTGTATCCTCTTTCTCATCCCCTCACATATCACTTTCAATACTTAGTCCATTTAATACATGCACTTATAATCACTTACTATAAAACATTGTATACAACACACACATTGTATACAACACACACATTGTATACAACACACACATTGTATAACTCTATACACACTCTACAGTCTATATTTCTTTATATACTAATTAAATTATATAGTCAATTGAAGTTAATGCTTATGATAGTGTACTACATACAGTGTAGTCCATACTTGAGAAAAAAAAAAGCTAATGTCTTTTAAGGTCCCTTTTTATGAATATGGGAGAAAAAATTGTATGGGTCAGTTGGTGGGTGGTTAGGGTATGTTTTTTTCTTTTTTTTAAGACAGTGTTGTATTAATGCGCGGTTTCGAGGTCTGCCTTAATATGAAAGCCCGAGTCGCAATTGATAGAGACATTGGTAAGCGAGCTAAGTGCGCCATGCCATGTGCCATACACGCAGCCATCTCGCACATATCGGCACACATCTCTAGACTTTTATGTATTATATGATAGAAACAATCGCCGCAATAACCACCTGCCCTTTTGCCCTTTTGCCCTTTTGCCCTTTTGCCCTTTTGCCCATTGAAACTCTTTATTATTGGCTTCTTATTATTACCACTAGTATTATCAACTCACACTATATTAGCTCTTGTCCCGGACCCTTACTCCCACCCAGGCGGTCTGTAATACTACTTCAGCAGGTTCTTCCATATCATGAAAGAAAAGGTCAGAAAGAGGGTGCCCGTGTCGTGTCTCAATTGCAAGAAGCGCAAGGTCAAGTGTGAACGAGGGAGGCCGTGTGCTGGATGCATTAAGAACAACGTGCGGCATCTATGCGTGTACTTGGAACCGGACTGGGCCCAATCGCTGCTGAAACTAGTTGATGAGGACCCTCTGAAATGCAGCACTTCGCCGAAGGAAAACGACACTTTGTGGAAATCTTTGGAGTCGAAGATTGCGGCCCAAGCTAATGAAATCAGATGCTTACGTGCCCAGCTTGAACATGCCAATGCCAATGCCAAAGGTTCACGCGTCAAGGTCGACAATGTAAATAACGAACTTCTGTCTAGTCTCCCCGCTGCTGCTCCCTCTTCTCCTGGGGATATTCCACTTACGGTATTGGCAAAACTCAGCACTGCTGCAAAACCTGAATTGAGAGTCCTCAAGCACGGCTCATATCTGATGTCTGGCTTTAAGGTCCTGCAGAAGCCTGGTCACCAACACTCTTCCACTCCACTCTACACCATCTACATGTGGCTCAACATCATCAAACTCGACCCACAGCTCACTGCGCTCTGGTTCCGTGTCACCAACCTTCAGAAATCCTATCATTTGTATAAGACCTCGTTGCTACGAAAAGAGGCGCCTCCGTATGGAGAGCACTTGATGCCATCAGAATCCGCAGAGTCCAATGACTCCAATTCTTGTGGTCATCATAAGTGTCCTGTGGTGGCATGTGAGTTTAACCTAATGCTTGAGGAGTCTGAGAATACCCTCAAGAAACCCACTCCTCTGCAAACCATCTCTTCGCTGGACACCAAGTTCAAGTCACATGGCTGTCCTGTGGATAAAATCAGAAACTCCACGCAAAGTTCCGATGCCCTTGAGCTATTAAGGTTCTTGCAGAATATGTGGGGTAATATCATCGGCTCTACCAGCAATTCCGAACCCTTGAACTACTCGCAGCTTTGCTTCCTCATCTCTTTCTATTTGGACGATTTTGATTGTCCTGGCCCCACTAAGGAAGCACTACTATCCAATGAGACAGAGTCGTGCCACCTTTTCAGATTCTTCAAAATTGACATCATTTCCATATTTATTAAGGACCAGGAAAATGGCCAACCTTACCTCAACCTCGGAGCCTTTTCTGCAGACATGAGCGACATGGAGGTAATCACTTTTCTTCGGTCAAAGGCCGTTTTTTTGTGCATGCTAGCGTTGATTGTGGAGGAATCTTTGGATCGTCTCAGTGAGAGACAAAGCCTAAGCAATGATTTGGTGTTCCGCATTCAGAGCTCATTTCCTGAAGGTGTTCCTGGTCGCAAGTTTGCAGTCTTATCGCATGTCACAGATACCATCCAATTTCTCTTTCAGAGCTCGGATTCTCCTTCGGACCCAAGTTCTTGCCAAAACAAACTATCTGCAGATCTCGATGGTCTGTTGGCAATGATTGTGTTGTTACTTGCCAATATGAACAGGAATTTTTCGCTATATGAACGACAAAACACTGCAATCGACTGTCGGTCTGCCTTATCTTGTTCATTCACAAAGTTTATGCAGTTGGTGAGGCATGGGGACCAGGCTTTGCAGATTTGGTGTAACCCTAGCATGGTTAAACTTAAAAACGATTCTACAGTCAATGAAAATGCCATGCTTGGTGTTCTTCTATGTCAGATATGGTGTGACTTCATGAGAATTGTTAACAATGCCATTTTCAACCTACTACCGGTTTTGAACAACTCGAATGAGTTACACGAGTCCTTGGAATACTTCTTGGATATTATGCAGGCGGCTGAGATTTCAGGAAGGCATAAGTTGTTTTTGGAGGGTATCTGGCAGGGAATTCAAAAGAATGAATTGAGTGGGTTTAGCACTTGCCAGATTGATGATCTTATGGTATCTCTAAAGACAAATTATCTCATTGCTAGGTGCTCTGCTTTGGTAAGGAACGGTATATCTCTTCACGAGAATTGTGCCCTTGCAAAGCCTCTCACTGTAAGTGATTTGCAAGCCCTTGTTGATGATATTCAAATGTTGAGTGAGGACATTTCGCTCTCAAAACTCCGGATGGTCCGGTTCTTTGAGGTCAAAACCATTCTCCATTACCTTAAGTTCTTTTTAAAGTTAATCATGTTTTTGCACTTCGAAGAGGTGGAGGACACAACCCAAATTCTGCAGATGCTACCTAGCCTCTTTGCTAATGCTTTGGATATCAACAAGTTCTTGCAAGGGAGTCAGAGCAGATTGGCCAAGGGTGTCAATGCCAACTATGTCCTGGCTATAATTGCAGACATCTTAGCACGCATATCACATTTGATTTCAGGAATTTTGTTGCGGTTTAAAGTGGAGAGCAAAAAGGAAGATCGCTCGAACAAATCGCAATTCATGTCTTCATTTTCCTCGTCGGCTCAACCCCTGGGAGATAGGTCGAATATGTTGTTTTATTTCATGATGCGGCCAAACACTTCGTCGTGTAATCTGTTTGAAACTTCTGTCACTTTGGCCGAAAAAGACCAGGTCATCAAGGCCACTGATGATACGGTGCAGCTCCTCGAGAGTTCAATGCCTCGGGAAAACATCACCAAGAAAACGAAGATCTGGAAGTTCTACATGACTTTCATCAGGAACTTCCACGAGATGAATGCCACGAATTTTGCCCAAATTCACGGAGAAGGTTTCGGACTAGGAAAGCTTTTGGATAAGTGTCCTATTATGTCGGGACCCAGCTACGAGCTAAGTGCCACGCGAGGCGAGATGAAGTGTCCAGTTGCAAGCATTCAAGCGCCCAAATTGCCGGCTTCTGGATTCCCTTTTGGACACAAGAGAAACTATGAGGAGATCAAAAAGGAGGATGGCGTTGAGTTTGGAAAGTGTCCAGTCACACATATCAAGGAAGAGCCGTCCAAGAGAGTCAACTTCGGAGAAGGCGTCAGATCAAAGACTCCCACGCCACAGTCTGAGCCGTACTACAACAAAAAGTTTACGCCTCCACTTTTTGTCAACATGGGCTCAACTCCTGCACACATTTGTCCACCCAAGGCCATATCTTTTGGAGACATTCGGCAAAAAGAGGACATGGACTGGGACAGCTTGCCTAATTTCAACTTTGACTTCATCGGCGAGGAGGGGCTCATGCTGCAGATTAATGCAGGTGACTTTAACAATCCCCGAATCGAGAACATGTTCCAGTAGAAGGGATGGCAGGACATGATGGAGACGTCATTAGAGAGATGACAAGGTGTCAGGTGTCAACATGTCATGTCATGTCATGTCAATCTAAACATCAATGTTGATGCACTGCATGTTGGTTGCTGCAAACCACTAGATATAGCCAGAATCTTCCCATCACCAAGTGTTCATTTCGCAGTCCTTTCTAACATCAGAAACACTTTCATATTCTCATATGGTCTTCTATTTTCTGACCTCTTAATTCTTACCCTAACTGAATAGAATCTCTCAAGTAGCAGTTTAGGAAAGTCAATGCAGCATGGCATATGCGCGCAGAATCAAGAGTTATTTACTCTCCCAGCATACGTAAACACCCATCCCGCTCCAACTATGTACAATTTTCGGGCAACGGCTCTACACACCCCGTTAGCTTTTTTGCAGGCGAAGAGCTGTGTAAAATCCCGTCCCCTCTACAGAGTAAGCCTCATATCCCATAGGATTAGTAAGAGTGCTGTTCAACTGTCCAAAAGATTCTACTCTACTGATGTCCCTCGGCCCGGAACTGGTCCTTCACCCAAAAAAAGCCATTTCATCATCAAAACTCTTGCAGGCTTGGCATTGGTCTCTGGTGGACTTTACTTGACTAATCCTCGGTTCCATGACGGTGTTGAGTTCATTGCCAACACTGTGCAGAGGGTGTCGGTGGTGACCATAGCCACGGTAAAGTGCTTCAGCATCTACAAAAAAGTGTTGCTGAAAGAGTACGATAATGAACAATTACGAAACGAATCTCTTGCTGTTGCACATAAAGAGGCTGCGGAAACAACGCTAAGGGCTCTTGAAGCCAATGGAGGCATCTACATCAAGTTGGGCCAACACATTTCGGCCTTGACCTATCTCTTGCCCAAAGAATGGACCGAGACTATGAAGCCACTCCAGGACCAGTGTCCTCAGTCGTCGCTTGAAGAGATTCGACAAATGTTTGCCAACGATATGGGCGTGCAATTGGATGACTACTTTTGCGACTTCAACCCGGTGCCCGTGGGGGTGGCCTCTTTGGCACAGGTGCACATTGCCACCATAAGGAGCACAGGAGAAAAAGTGGCGGTCAAATTCCAGCATCCCTCCTTGTCCAAATATGTACCTTTGGATATCTTCATGACGCAAACGGTGTTCGGGCTCATGCACAAGGTGTTTCCTGAGTACCCGTTGACATGGTTGGGTGACGAGATGCAAAACTCCATCTACGTGGAATTGGACTTCAAAAACGAGGCTATAAATGCAGAGAAAACTGAGCTGCAGTTCCTGAATCTCAAGTACGTGACTGCCTTGAGAATCCCTCGCATTGTGTCTGCAGAGAAGCGCATCTTGATCATGGAGTACGTTGCTGGTGCCCGCTTGGATAATTTGGAGTATATGCGCCAGCATAATATCAACACCGGCGAAGTTTCGGCGTGCCTCTCTCACATCTTCAACAATATGATCTTCACTCCCAATGTCGGACTACATTGTGATCCTCACCAAGGCAACTTGGCTATCCGGGCCATAGACGGCAAGTCTAACGGACACAACTTCGAAATTGTCCTTTACGACCACGGGTTATATCGTTATATCCCATTGCAAATGAAGAGAGATTACTCCCACTTCTGGTTGGCCATTTTGGATGGAGATGTGCCAAAGATGAAAAAGTACACCCAGAAACTAACGGGAATCACTGATGACCAGAAATTCAAGATATTTGCTTCTGCCATCACAGGAAGAGACTCTTCTACTGCTTTGAACTACGATATCTCCAAGGCACGTAGCCCGGACGAGATGAAGAACATGCAGCACCAGCTACAATCTGAGGAAGGTGTGCTTGAGGACTTGATGTCCATATTGAGCAGCATGCCCCGGATAGTGTTGTTGATCTTAAAAACAAACGATTTGACAAGAAACTTGGACGAAACTCTCCAGAGTCCTCTTGGCCCCGAGCGCACATTCTTAATCCTAGCAAACTACTGTGCCAATGCAGTCTACAGCGAGGCCAAGGCCGAAACTGCCAAGAAGTACACACGCTTCTCCATCCCTTGGATCAAGCACACGATATCCAATTGGGTCTGCCACCAGAAACGCTTGACTTCCATCTACCTCTATGATGTGATTCTTTTTATGCGTAACTTCAAAAGAGCCGTGTGGCTAAAGTTCTTTTCTGTTTTATGAATTGAACTCCTATGAACCCGATGAATTATTTATAACTAGCATTGCTAAAAAACTAATCAATGGAATTACTCTTTTCTTCAAAGACTTTGATTAAATTACGTTTCTCCAGAGACTTTGATCAAATTGACTCGTTTCTCCTTATCTTCTCTAGTAAATTGGTGATCTTAGGTCCCATAACAGGCTGGCCCGACTTGGTACGTTGCGATAAACTGAGCCTCTTCCTCTCTCTCTCTTTCTGTGACAATTCCAAGTTGCGACGTTTCTCCTGCACTTTTCGAAGCTGCTGTTCTTTCATCTGTATCTTCCTCTCTTTTGCAAGCTTGGCTCTCTCGGCAAAGTTCAACGGCTTGCGTTTCTCTTTGACCTTTTTTTTTTCTTTGGGTATGGAGTTTTGGGGAGGTAGTGGCAACAGGTTTCTTGCGCTGTTAGAGTTGTCTTTCTGATCCTGATCCTGGTCCTGGTCCTGGTCCTGATCCTCATTCTCATCCTCATTCTCATCCTCATCCTCATTCTCATCCTCATCCTCATCCTCATTCTCATCCTCATCCTCATCCTCCCTTTCTTCTTGGTTATCCCCAATCACCCGTTCATGTTCTTCTGTGAGACGATCATAATCCGTGGGTGCACCCTCATTTTCAATCAACTTGAAGTAGTTCTTTCTTAACCTGGCTCTATGCACCAACGACTTTTTGATTTCCTGGTTCTTAAATTCCCTCAAATCCTTGTGTTTGTACTTGCCCTGGAACGGCTTCCTCTTAGCCTGATGACTACTCATGAGTGATGACTGGTGATGATGACTGGTTACTGATGAACGCATCGCTGTTTTGCATGCGGTCCGCTTGGTCTGCACAGAACTTCGAAACCCCAGTCCAAAAGCATACAGATCTTTCTGGGAAACATATGGGGCTTTTCTGGGTATTCTTAGCTTTAAATACATACACAAGTTCCATTTCTCTACTTTTTTATGTATACTTGCTTTCTTTGTTTTTTTTTTAAAGTACTTTAAAATATCACACTGATAGAAGAGTACCGCACCAATTTATTGTAGCGATTTGCTATATATTATAGATTTATGTAAATCTCCCTAGACTGAAATAATTATATTTCAACAAATCTGGTAGATATTCTTAATCGATCACAAAAAACTTTAAAAAACATATCAAACCAAAATATTTCTCCGAAAAAGACCCGTGCACCCATACTGATAGTGACACACCGAAGATCCGCTCTTTCTATTAACATATACTACTTGCGGCCACTTATTCCCTTCCAAACACCCAATGTCTGCTGCCTACAAAATACTACAAGACCAGGAAGGAGATGAAATAATAAATAATGAGCCCGTCCCCATACCCTTGGAATCCTTCAATACACTGTCTCAACATAGTAGGCCCTCTCATGATTCTTTAGAGGATTTGGAACTCTATGGTGTCCTGGACGCGGACGCGCCTGATGGTAGTTCGGATATGAAGATGGCATTCATGAATATGGCCAATTCGATTCTTGGCGCTGGCATTATTGGACAGCCACTTGCTGTGAAGAACTCAGGGCTTCTTGGGGGAATCTTCATCATGGTGTTTTTGGCACTATTAATCGACTGGACTGTACGTTTGATCATCATCAACGCCAACTTATCCCAAACAAGGTCGTACCAAGATACTGTGGGGTACTGCTTTGGAAAATATGGAAAGATATTCTTACTTATAAGCATAAGCTCCTTTGCTTACGGAGGATGCATGGCGTTTTGCGTGATCATTGGCGATACTATACCTCACGTTCTCACGCTGATGCTTCCTAAATCGTGGACGAGCCCGGACACTTCGGTCATTGGCTGGCTTTTTGAAAGAAATGTCATTATTGTGGTATTCACAGTTTGTATCTCCTACCCACTTTCCTTGAACAGAGACATCTCTAAGCTAGCGAAAGCCTCTGCATTTGCACTTTTGGGAATGTCCATCATTGTCCTTATCACCATCGTGCGTGGTCCTGCTGTGGATAAGTCGTTAAAAGCACCAATCAAGACTTCCAACGAATGGCTCATCAATTCGAACTATGTCCAGGGCATCTCTGTGATTTCTTTTGCTCTTGTGTGTCACCACAACTCCATTTTCATTTACAACTCAATGAAAAATGCATCCATAAAGAAATTCTCTAAACTCACGCATTGGGCCTGTGCAATATCTCTTTGCTATTGCTTGTTGATGGGGATCATGGGCTTCCTAAACTTTGGTTCCAAAGTCAAGGGTAACTTTTTGAACAATTTTAAGAGTGATGACAAATGGATCAATGTGGCCCGCTTCTGCTTTGGTTTGAACATGCTCACAACATTCCCATTAGAGATATTTGTGATAAGAGACGTACTCAAGGACTTGGTGTTGATGAAAAACCCTCCATCATCTCACGAGCAAGGCTTGAGCCAGAAACAACACTTTATCATCACCACAGTACTTGTGTTTACATCAATGTCTGTTGCGTTGATTACATGCAATTTGGGAATGATCTTGGAGCTCATTGGTGCCACGTCTGCCTCTCTCATGGCCTACATCATACCTCCTTCCTGTTATATAAAATTGAGTTTGGATGCCATTGATCTCAAAAAAGCGTCACCACAAGAGAAGAAACGATTCTACTTATACAAAGCTGGTCCTAGTGTGTTATGTATTATCTTTGGCTTTGCAGTGATGCTTATCAGCTCCTATAAGACGATAAAAAACTTTATAGAGAATGGCGCAGAAAGTGGCGCCTGTATAGAATAATCCAAAAAAAGAAACATTATTATTCATCATCGTCATCGTCATCGTCAACAATGGCCCTTTTCATCCGTACAGAACGACCTGTAGATTGACTTGCAGAATCTTGATCCTCGGATTCTTGCTCGTCTTCCAGGTCAAGAAAAAGGCTTGAAGCGCTCTTAATCTTTTGCGAGACATTATTATTAGAGCCAGAGAGCGAGGCCCACGACTCTTTAAACAACTGTAATTGCACCTTATCGACTATTCCCCCACTTTGGGCTATCAATTGCCGAAGACGTTCCTCCTTTTCAAAAAATGCTTTATTCTTCTCTTCATCGGAATCATCCTCTGAATCATTCACAATTTCTGCTGATTTGGCTACTATGGGTACTTTTGACCCATTGTCTTCCTCTTCAGAATCTAGGAAAGCACGGCGTCGATTTCGTTTCAGCAGAGGCCGCTCTTCCTCATTCTCGTTATCGCTAACTGCCATGGCTCTTCTGCGCCTGCGTGTAGACCGTTCAGGTTGATCTTCACCACCAGGAACAAATTCACCATCGAAATCTTCATCCATGTTCGAAATGGACTCATCATACTCTTTTCTCTTGGCAAAGCCAATTGAGTGCATCAATTTCGACAGGCTCATTTCGAGCCTCTCTTTTTCCAGCTCGAGCCTCTCTCTTTCAAGCTCGTTGATGGAATCACCTGCACGGAGTACTCTCAAATACTCTGCCCCGAAATCAAGTTCTTCTTGAGAGAATATCACGCGTTGTAATTGATCTAAGAACGGCTCAATATCACCTACCCCAGCCTCGTGCAACTGAAACCATTTCTCGATACTCTCAATGACACTTTGCATGTGTTCATGGTCGACCTGAGATGTGAAGATGGTGTCGTCATTTTGCAAGAAAGGTATTTCAAAACCAGATATTTCGAGAAGCAAACGAATGTAGGGATCCGAAATTACCACTTTGCGTTGGGTAAGGGTAAGATGGAGAACAACGGGCAACCGGTTTTGCTTGATACGCATTAGAGTTCTTTGGAATTCAGAAGTCAAGTGCTTCAACACTTTGGTGACCGGGTTGCTCTTGATAATGTTGTACATCAAAATAGAAATCTTCTCGTCTAAGCTTAGACTGTCGTTGATGAAGTCAAGAACAATGGCAGCTTTTGGTTGTGGAGAGTTTTCATGGAAATAGTTGTTGGCAGAGAGCTTCTCATGCTCAATGATATCTCCAGTGCTTAAGAAGCCCTTGATCTCGAGGTTTTCAATTCTGGGGAAAAGGACCTCGATGGCAGTTGGAAACCGGTCCAAAGCACCCTTAAACTTTTTCATGAAATACACAAGAAATTCATCCACGTGGCGCCGAATACTCGTTGATTTGGGCAAAAACTCTTGCAAATTGTGGAGAAGAAGCATAAAATCCAACCGGTACAACGCCGAGTAATCTTTTCTAACGACAAAGAGGCGGTGGAAGAAAGAAATGCCTTTTTTGATTTCCTCAAAGGTTAAATCCTCGTAGTTTTTCAAGAACTCAATGTGAGTATTGATGATATCGGCGTGGAAAAACTTCACTTCCATGTTCTTGTAGTCCAACTTTCTCTCGTGAAAAATATACCGTATTTGCTCTTCATCGTCTTCTTCATCTGAACTTCTTTCAAGCATGTCTAAGTGGGCAAGGTCCATTTCCATATTCAAGCCCGAAGTCTTCTTCAATTTCCTGATTCTCCGTCTCGTTTTCAAGTACAAATGCACATCTTCATTAGCCAAAATCTCGAAACTTTTGAGTAAGACATTAACCACAGAAATGGTGGTTTTTAGGTATTCTGGCGAGTGTCTGGATGCGGTTTTAGGGACGCTGACGCATAGGTCCAAGAATTCCTTCTGGCTAAAAAGCTTGCGGATAATACCCTCAGCTAACTCTCTATCTTCATTGATGTCATCCTCGGTGGTTAGGTCAATCTCGCTTTGGGTTTTTTTCTGGGTGAAAATGGTATTAGATATGAGCAACATCTCCCGTAAGCAGATCATGGCAACATGGAGCGAGTTATGGTCTCTTGCTTCATAAGACGACCTGAAGTACGAAATCAAGAGAATGAAGTTGATTTCACCTAATGATGCCCCAATTGCGCCGTAGTTATTATCTTGAGTTCGTTGATCTGCTAACATATATTCTCTTTTGAATTTGAAAAACCAAGATATGGTTCCGAAGTAAAAGGCTAACTCTTGTGCATCAATAACTTCAAGAATGCCTTTCCTTCCCAAGTCGTTATCGTTTGCAAGATTAGTCAAATGACTTCCAACGTAAGCAACCAAGTTATTGAAAGACCCACTTGCCAACAAGTTATTGATGAACTGAAGGAGTATACCCGAGGCCTTAGTTCCAAGAAAAGTGGGGGATTTGGAGATGTACTTGTTAGAGTCATACTTGAAAGAAGAAGTCTTATGCCACTTTTTGGATTTGTCCAATCGCTGCAAACTGTCGTAATTGCTCAAGAGAGCCTTTTGGCCACTGACAGCAAAATACGAGGCATTGCTGGAGTTCTGGATCGACAAAAGCGTACCAAATCTGCCATGACGACTCGAAATTGAGTTGTTCTGGTGCTTGAGCCTTCGGTTTTCCTCAGAGAGTAGATCTCCAAGACCCATACCGGCAGCAGCCGAGGCCGAAGGTACAGACGTGACGTTTTTGACCAGCTCGCTTCCCGGCTTACTAGAGAGCTCTTCAGTCATAACACCTTTGGTGAGGAAAAAAAGACATTCAATTGTCAAAAGTCCAAAAGACTCATCTTTCAAGTCAGCCAGCACCGAGTGCGCCATAGATGTGAGAAATAGTAGCACATTGTTGCGTTCAAAAACCTGGAGGATTGTGTGCAAAGATATATCGTCCATAGTGACGCCATTAGGCAAAAGGGAAGAGTTCAGGATTGATTTTGTGCCTTTGACGGCAGGAAGGGGCTCAATAAATAGCAAGTTTCTGATGAAAAATAGAATCAAGCGCAAGATATTGACATCTCGTGTCTCCCTTTCGTCCTTAGGGATTTTCAAGGCATTAATACCAAGTCGAATGACTGCCTTGAGAAGCTTACCACCCTTGTAAGAAAGGGCCGCATGCTTGTACTTGAGCTGTGCCCTTCTGTTCTCCGTTTTCGAAGTGTAGTCTTTAAGCAACGTGTCCTTGTTGACCTCCACGGGCCAAGTGAGTAGAACCAAGAGCTCCAAACAGGCGAGACTGATTTTCTCGATGGCCTTGGTCCGTTTGACACCTGCAGGAGGTTTATCCCATTGACACAAGATCACGATCAAATCATTCTCCACAAGTCCGGTTTCGGCACATGCAAGAGCAACATCGAAAGATGCATTTTGCTCGTCCACAGTACGGATCCACCGCTTGAGATCCTTCAAACAGGCCAATGCGTCGTGCCCCAACTTATAAAGGTTCTGTTCTGTGGAATGATCTGGACCTCCCAAAGCGCTGACAAGGACGGAGATGTGAGCCTTTAAGATTTGGGATGTCTGAGATTTGTTTGAGTGGATGGTGGTGGTCAAAGTAGATATTCGGTCTTCTTTAGAGTCTTTATTGTGGGTGAGATCTGTGGCTTCTTCCAGAGCAGTGTTCGGGTGATCAGGCTGAGCCATGGCATCTGTATGGTTTGGAAGTGGGTCCCCATCATCAACAATAAAATCTGCAAGATCCTGGTGGTCCCAATAATTATCTGTATCGGCCATGGTTGCACAGTCAGGCTTGAAGGTGACAGTCGGAGTTTATCGTGCCAGAGGTTTGAGACGCGACGCGCAGTGCATGGAGTGCGTACTATCTATAACTGGGGGGGGGGGGGTACTGAACCAAGAACTGCTGCAAGGGCTTCAACAGCCTGTGAAAAAAGAGATAGATAAATTAAAAAGTAGAAATTAAGTAACAACATAGTTCAATTTTTGGCCATAAAAAAATTGCAACACCAAATTTTCACACATGGTCTCCCGCTGCATTACTCACTTTGGCCTTTGGCCCTAAGTGGCTTGACTAACGTTGATCGGACGGGAAACAGTTTTTTCCACTTGGTATGGTCGCAACTGAAATGTTAGAAAACGTGCTCCAATTAGGATACTGAGATGCAAGGTATCCCGGGCGGGTAACATCTGCACACTACATGCATATATTTCAATGTTGTGCAGGACCGCATACACCCAGTGTATATAACAGCGAGGTTTTCCTCCCTTTGGTCGGTTAGGGAGTTCCTCGACTATTCTAGGTTCAATACATACCATGATAAATTTAGGACGTAGGGAATACGTTCAAAATATTGACTGACAGTTTGGGAGTGACTGTTCAAGTCTTACAGAAAGTTATTTTTATTAAGTAAACTATGAGTTAAAAAACTGAGTGTTCTATGATTATCTATACGGTGTCCTGAAATAGAACCTATCTGCGATAATTAAGAACATTCTCACCCATAAGATACTTAAAGCATAAGTCACCCACAGAGTTATGCTCATTTAATGGAGTCAGATACGTTAGTGAGATTTCCAAACCTCAGTGATTCATGATAATATCTCAGTATAAGCATGAAAACTATCGACGTACGAGAAACTTAGAGATATGCGTCGGGATAATTACTACACATTCGACCGGCTACTCGATGGTTTCCTATGTGCAAAATACTATCGGAAGACAAGCAGTCAAGTCAAGGGCATACCTAACGATCGTAATGTAGGCAGGGACCGCGAACTTGGGCACAAACAGTTGGTCTCAATTTAGGTTAAATACAAAAACTACTAACAACGCGGACGAACCAGTAATTTGTTAGATTGAGATTGATTGAGATTGAAATTGATTGAGATTGAGACTGAGACTGAGACTGCAATTGAGACTGACTGCGATTGAAACAGAGACTGCGATTGAAACAGAGACTGCGATTGAGACAGAGACAGAGATTGTATAGTATTGGCCTCTGTTCTTGTCAGTGTCTGAACATTGTAGTTTTCACTGACGTTTCATAGTGTTTTCACAAGCCTTTGTTTCAAAAAAATCCTTGTCTTATAAACCTCGAGTGTGCCAAGAAACAATCTTTTTCAGCAGACATTATTAATAGTTCAAGTGTAAGGTTTTAGACCGGTTACAACATGATGAATTTTATGGCGGCTATAAAATAAAGTGTTTGAGCTATGTATAGCGTCTTGAATTTATAAACAACAGTCTCAATTTGATTATCAAATTCGCCTTATTTGGCCTATCAGCAAGCGCGCATAGGTAGGGCACAGCAAGATCTCTTCACGCAACTGTTTAAACACGGTCTGGTCCAAACCGCGAAAAAGGGAAAAATAGAGAGCCGAGGAGTGGGACAGAAGACAAAGAGATGGTGGGGGCTCTTGATCGATACATAATGCTATACGTAGTAGTAGTAGTAGTAGTAGTAGTAGTAGTAGTAGTAGTAGTAGTAGTAGTAGTAGTAGTAGTAGTAGTAGTAGTAGTA
>NLAU01000929.1:0-63943 GCA_002370875.1 Metschnikowia arizonensis | reverse complement strand
GTATGGTATAGTATGAATATAGTATGGTATAGTATGAATATAGTATGGTATAGTATGAATATAGTATGGTATAGTATGAATTTAGTATAAATATAGTATGGCTATAGTAATATCACTGAGTAATATCACTATGACTAGTACTATTATGCCTAGTAGTACTCTCACATCCCCCATGGCACTACCCATTGGAGTAAAATCTCCTACCATGTACGATCTAACACGGATTTGAAATAGACTCTGACAAGGTGGAAAAGGGATCGCCCTTCCCTCTAATCAGAGGAGTTCTCCAATGATCGCTGTGCAGCTCTATCAAGTTTGAGAAGCCCGGATAAACCCGGCGTCCGATCTTTCCTGCTTTTCTATATAAGACTCAAAGATTCCTCTTTCTGAGAATCCATAAACGAATAAACAGAAGTAAGGGATAGTAAAGTAACCAAAGAATCTAACACACTAAGAGTAGTAGTAGAGTAGTAGTAGAGTAGTAGTAGAGTAGTAGTAGAGTAGTAGTAGAGTAGTAGTAGAGTAGTAGTAGAGTAGTGTAGTGTAGTAGTAGAGTAGTGTAGTGTAGTGTAGTGTAGTGTAGTGTAGTGTAGTGTAGTGTAGTGTAGTGTAGTGTAGTCTAGTTTAGCGCGCTTGCCTGCTCGCTCATCTCTCTACTCCTCTCCCACCAATGCCAAAAGTCAGGACAAAAAAAAACCCTCCTGCAGACTATGATAAGGTCAGACGTACTTTAGAGAAACTACAGGCCCGCCTAAAAGAGGCACAGCAAAAATCGCTTCGCCTGGAAACAAAACATTCATCCCTCTGGCCCATCTATAAGCTTAACCACCAAATCTCAAGGTATGTTTACGTAATGTACTACCAGCGGAAAGCCATTTCCAAGGAACTCTACGAGTATTTACTAGGGCAAAAGTCAGTAAATGCCGATTTAATTGCCAAATGGAAGAAACAGGGCTATGAGAATTTGTGTTGTGTCAATTGTATAGTACAGAACGAGAAGAACCATGGAAATACATGTATTTGCCGGGTCCCCAAGAGTGAAGTTAAGACTAGCAATGACGATGGATGCATCACATGCGGATGTAGAGGCTGTTCCAGTAAAGATTAGAAATGTTAATTAATTACATATAATACATAGGCGGGGATGTTTGGCCTAGGGTTGTTAATAGAAACCTCGGTAGAAATGAAATGGTGCTGATAAATATCTCGTCACTTTTCATCCCCCCACCCATCATGAAAACCTTTTATGCGCCAGCGCTGTCCTTGTCTTCATCAGCTTTCTTGAGCTCGCAGAGTAAATTCGCCTTTGAAGGCTTCCTCATCACTGGGCTGGTGTGTTTGTTGACTGCAGGACTGTCAAACGCCCGCATAATCATGTCATCATCATCATATGAGTTTAAAACTGCTCGTCCCGCAGCAAACGGAGAGTAGTTGAATTCTTCAAGGTATGATTGCGAGTGCCATAGTTTGCTGATCATGTTCCCACTCATGGGCGTTCGTAAGATGCGCATGGGTGTGCGGCTAGTGGACTTGGGCGTTCGAGATGTACCCACAACTCGAGGCGTACCATTAATCATAGAAGGCTGCAATTGGGGAAGATGTTGTGATGGCATTTTGTTCATCGATAACGTGGGCAATTGTACCTGCATGCTTGATGCCCCGGACGCCAACGTCCTATTTTG
This sequence comes from Metschnikowia arizonensis, assembly GCA_002370875.1. NCBI lineage: Eukaryota > Fungi > Ascomycota > Pichiomycetes > Serinales > Metschnikowiaceae > Metschnikowia > Metschnikowia arizonensis. The sequence continues at coordinate 62,261 of NLAU01000929.1, read as the reverse complement.
TGCTGGTGTAAGAGGCTCAAGCAAGGGTCCTGTGTCGAGCGGAGGAATAGGCAGTAATTCAAAGTTCAGGCTACAACTGAAACTCAGTGTGAAGGCTAGGTTTTTTCCCGCCGTCATTGGCTTGTTTGGTGTCTCGGCAACGAATGATGCTTGACAAGGGGTGCGGAGAAGCGACGAGTCCACATCTGGCGCAGTATCGGTGGTGGTATCATTTTCTTTGCTATCTTCCCAAAGTGATTCGCCCACGGGGACATCCTTGGACATTTCGGCCTTTTTCTTATTGTCATCATCCGTCAAAGATGTGGGTGACAGCGGGAGCAGATTGAGTGACGAGTTTTTGGCCAGTGCCAACTGGTCCATGACCTCGTGGTACAGGCTCTTCTTGTTGTTCTTGGCTTTAAGAAAAATATCTTCACAATCCAGCTCAATACACCAGAAATGGCCCTTTCCATCTTTTGACTTGGCTCCTTTGACAAACGCCTTGTTAAGGGAGAGGTTATGACGGATCAGGTTCTGCCATCCTACATCTTCACGACGATAGTACTTGAACGTTTCCGATATCCACATGTAGATCTGCGAAAGCGTCAACTGCTTGTCTGGGTGGGAAAGAATGGACATTCCAATGAGCGTGGCATACGAGTAAGGTGGTTTCTCCGAAGAGCTAATAGAAAATTCGGTATCACGGGCCAGGCGGGACTTCTTTTGTTTCTTCTTTTTTGCCCCGATTTCCCTAGACGTGGCTTCATTTTGGCTAAAACTCGAAAGCAGATCCGAATCACCCATTAAAAAGGGAGAGTTCATGGACCCCAGGACATACTGCCCACTGACATAGTTAGGGCCACCAAACATGGGTTTCTGTGGCATTTGAGGTGACGAGAAAGCAGGCGAAAGAAGGAGCGTTTGAGCAGACGAAGGTCTGGTTGGAGATTCGAGATCCTGGTGATTTCTCTTCAAGTATCCCGATTGCGGAGGCGTGGAGATTCTTCCCTGCTGAGTGAGGGGAGTGTCGATAGCACGACCCGAAAGTCCAGACATACTGAAAACGGTCTAGTGGAGATTTTTGGCAAAAACGAATGAGTCCAATCTAAATTTGAAGGGCTTTCTGAAATGTATGTAGTTTTGTTTCGATTAAAGTCAGCCCGTGATGGGTTCTTTTATTCTGAGGGAGAGTTCGGGGATCGCAGGCCAGGAATAAGGGGGTATTAATGGTCACGGTAATACCAGCGAAATAGCAGTGAAAATAGCAAATTCAAAATCCAGGTAAGTAAAATTTTTTTTTTTTTTTAAAAAAAAAACAAGATATGCAAATTCAAAATCCAGGTATGCAAGAGTAACTTTCACGGTGAAAAGAGGAAGCAATGAGGATAAGGGGGACTTTAAGAAGACGTGAAGGAGAGGAAACGCGGTGCACCTTCTTTTCTACACACAGCACATGATGTAAACACGCGGCTCGTGTCGGTGTGCATATAACTTGGGGGCTTATTCTCGTTCTCATGTCTATTGCTGTCAGAACAGATTGCCCGGACTTGGGATAATCTTCGGTTAAACTTGGTAGTCTAAGAAGGATAATCTTGCTCCCATAAATAGTAACTTGGGTCACAGAATCAACTATCTGTGAGATAAGTTGTCTGCTTTAAAATTGTGACGAGCAAACTCCAATAGTGGAAGATGTTTTATTAACACCAATGGGATCGCAATGTAAACGAGCCATATTTTCTTAGGTCACAGAGTATCGCATTGTTTTAGCACAGCTGTGAGAGAAGAATTCAAAGGGATCTGCAAATGGCTCAAATTTGCGGAGAGCTTTGTGACAGGATTGAAAATAACGATAAATGATGTGAATACACCATAGGCTCTTCTGCAGGGGCTCAAAAGCAAAATTGAAAACGTTAGTTCTAAACCACACCGCGCCCGGAATTAGTAAATGGAAGTGGAGGCGAAGCCTTGCAAACTTACGCCGCACATGCATAGAAATGTGATTTAATTCCTTACCGGTGGCCTCAGGAATTTATGCAGTACACACTGCATATTGGCATTGTTTCAAAAACGCGATTTTTGGCGCGTTGCAACCTGTGAAGCTGAAAAGGGTAAAATCACACCTTGATGTCAGGGGGATGGGTAACGTGACGATGATCACGTGCTTACCCCTTATTGTGATTGACTCTTAAATCTGTTGCTGATCTGAAGATCCGCTGATTAATATGCTAATGATCTGAAGATCCGCTGATTGATATGCTAATGATCTGAAGATCCGCTGATTGATCTTGTCGAAATTCCGTGTCACTTTTGAGGTGTTGACCACATCAGGTATCACTTCGGGCAATATACCCCCTTCACCCCAAATCAGCTGTTAATTCTAGAGTAGTATTTTTTTTAAGTACTCGCGCAAAGTAGGCATTTGTTAACAAGTATAAAAAAGAGTTTTCAAGGAAATCCATGGCTTTTATATTGTATCTTAGAGGCATGCTGTACCACAAACACAATGCGTTTGTGGCATCATCTGAAACATGTTTCATGAAATGCCGCAAATTTTAGGAATATATAAGTAGGGGTAATTCCTCTTACAAATCATATTTTTTATTGTGACATGTCAAAAAATTTTAAATATGCAGATTTTGGAAACTCCAAGCAGAATATTAGTTAATCCATGCCAAAAGTCAATACTTGCCATATAATCGCCAGTATGAGTTGGCAGTTAAAAGGCAATATAGCATATGGTGGAAAGAGTGCGCGATTGCTTGCAGTACCAAATGAATGGCATAGTGAAGTGAGCATTATCATCTCAATCTCACGCTTACTAGCCTACAGCTTCACTACCCCCACCCAGCTAATTAACCTGCACGGTCGCCACAATCATACAGAAATGGATGACACCACTCGATCTCTCTTACGGTTTGTGGTGCGTGGCTTCTATTCGCACCCCTATATCCTCATCCTTGACGCTGTACTCCTCCATTCAGTACTATCAGAGGACGACCTCATCTACCTTCTTGGAATCAACCGTAAGGAATTGCGCTCATTATGCAATCGGTTAGTGGATGACCGGCTCATGGCCAGCCATAATCAAAAAGAAGAGAACCCCCAGCAACGGCTCACCAACAAGACATACTACTATATCCACATCACAGCGGCGATCGATTCCATCAAATGGCGAATCCACTCAATCGTGTCACAAATTAAGGACGAAATGTCCTCTTATGGTAATCCTCATGGGTACTTATGCACGCGGTGTGGCAAGAAAATCAGCCAGTTGGATGCCATCTCTTTGCTCAGCGAAGACCGTTCCAGCTTCATCTGCGACACATGCGGTGCCGTTTTGGTGGAAGATGACTCCCTGAAACAGGCATCTATTAAACAAGAGACATTGGAGAAGCTCATGGTGCAGGTGGACCCGATAATTGGGTACTTGAAGAAAATTGACAACTCGGTGGTTGAGGACAATACGTTCGAGATGTCGTTGACCAAAGCCATTCCCGCCCAGTCCGGGTCCTCGGCTTCTTATACACTTTCAAACCGCACTACGGGCAAATCGAAGGCTCAAATGTCCCAATCGTTGCAGAATGCAGCTTCCAAGTCGAACGCCACCTTGCACGTTTCTATCACCGCATCCGACGAAAATTACGAGAGAGAGCAACAAGAAAAGGAGCAGAGACGCCAGAAGTTGGAGCAGAATGCCTTACCATCGTGGCACTCTGCATCCACTATTGGCCAGAACAACGATGCCCAAGATCCTGACGCGGATATGGTGGATGATACACCAAGGGACACTGAGGTCAAGACCGAGGAGAATGATGCAGGGTTTGTACAACCTTCAACTCTTACCGAGGCAGAGCGCAAGGAGAAGGAACAGCAAGACGTGCTTGCGACATACTATGCTGATTTGGCAGAACGAGAGGCTCAGGAAAACGAAGATGAGGATGAAGATGATGACGACGACAATTTCGATGATTTCGAGGATGTGTAATTGTTGCAGATAAAGGTAGGCAGGTATTACAGTTGGAGTACGTTTTGAAATTCTGTGACAAGAGAGTCCACATGTTTTAATTCAAAATAGGATAATCCAAGAAGAAAAATGGAGAAGAAAAATGAAGAAAAATGATGAAAAATAGAGATGAAAAGTGGAGATCAAAAATGGAGATGAAAATCCAAATTATATCAAAATGTTCTTACTATTTGCTTCATAGTGCATATAAAACATGCACATACAAAGTCATTGACAAACCTTAAACCTTACTCATTCTTTAAGTTAAGTAATATGTCCTTCATACTACAAGCAGTTCCTTCCTTCACTAGATATTCGTAGCTATCAACTTAGATAGTGTGGATGTACGGATGTCGTGACGCATCGCCGTGCACGGCCCGGTGCGCGCATAACTTCACATTTTTCACTATTCTCGTTATCTCCACATGCCAGACAAAAAAGTACGTAAAAGTCAAAATTGTCCGTCCAGGAAATATCCAATCAAAGCAATTGGAATCATTTCATGTCATTTGTAGCGGTGTACTGGCTTCATGTGTGCAGAATATCATATGCCCCCATTCGAGGCGCAGTAGTCAGTCTTGCCTCAAGAAGTAACCACTCAAAGTTCGAATTTTTCCACACACACTTCCTAAACCCCATGGCAAAGTGATTTTTATCATCCTATGATTTCTTGGTCTTCCCTGCATACTAACCTCAGACTGATCCGCTCAAATCTTTCATTGCTGGAGGAACTGCTGGTGCCATAGAAGGCGTAGTCACTTACCCGTTTGAATTCGCCAAGACACGGCTCCAACTTAAAACTGCAGGCAGCTCCCGAAATCCGATCGTACTCATCTTCAATGTGGCCAAAACTCAGGGTGTTTCGGCATTATATGTCGGATGTCCGGCATTTGTGATTGGCAACACAGCCAAAGCATCTGTGCGATTCTTTGGGTTTGAATCCTTCAAAAATCTCTTGGCAGACCGTAACGGGAAATTGTCAGGGCCACGAGGTGTGTTTGCTGGCTTGGGTGCAGGCCTACTTGAATCGGTGGTAGCCGTGACTCCCTCGGAAGCCATCAAAACAGCACTCATTGACGATAAGCAGAGCGCCAAACCAAAGTATCAAAACGGTCTTGCTTCAGGAACAGTCAAGTTGGTGCGTGATTTGGGCGTCCGTGGCTTGTATGCCGGTGTGGTGCCTGTGTCTTTAAGACAAGCATCAAATTCAGCAGTCAGGTTGGGTGCTTATAACTCCATCAAGACATTTGTGCAGCAGGCCACCAACACGAAGCCAAAGGATCCATTATCTTCCACGGCTACTTTTGCAGTGGGAGCTTTGGCCGGAACAATCACCGTATACTCAACAATGCCAATTGACACAGTGAAGACCAGAATGCAAGCACTTGGCGCAGAAAAAGTTTATTCATCCACAATAAATTGTTTTGTGAAAATTTTCAAGGAGGAAGGCTTGTTGACATTCTGGAAGGGGGCCACTCCAAGACTTGGGCGTTTGGTTTTGAGTGGTGGTATAGTCTTCACCATTTATGAGAAGATGCTTATTCTTCTTGGTTAAACATCTATATGCCCCTTTAGAGAACCAAATCAGATAATCTTTTAAGCGTTCAGAAGTGGCTAGGTTTACCTAGTCTTCAGACAGAAAACAACGACAGTACAGTTCTATTCACTAATAGAATTGACTGCAAGCACTATGTGAACTTTGCGTTATACTTCATGTATCCAAGTAACTTTGTGTATCGAATATCAGTTTCCGTTTATCCAATCCTGCAGGGCTTCATAACCGGTTTCTGCAACTTCATGTATTTGATGTAGCCATTATTTTTGATGTAGCCATTATTTTTGATGTAGCCACTATTTTCATCCACTATTTTCATCCATTATTTTCATCCATTATTTTCATTCATCCACTATTTTCATGCACCTAAGATTTGAAAGATATATCACAACTTAAAGGCATTCAGGTTTATGGTGCAGTCTCGTGAACAATCAGGGTTGTGGAATAGGTGGTCAGCTCAGCCTGCGGAGCCAACATCTGCTTTTCTTCCCGTTTTATATTATAAAAGTCCACCAACGACTTGATGATGATAAATGAACCAAAAACAATCAAGCCATACGCCATATATGGGGCATCATTTTCCGCACTGAGCTCGTCCAGGTTCTGAATGAGCCCCAGCAGATATGTATCTAGCTTATTCCCCGAACTAATGGACAGAGATCTCAGGATATCAAACAGATTTGGATTATTAGGCTGATAGCGAGTTGGTATGAGATCAGGTCGGCCAAAGTTGGCAGGTACAAGACTCCATCCATACATGATCAAAGTTGTTCCAAGCCCAATTCGAGTACCTTGCTTGGCAGCATGAGATGTATGGAGCAAATAGCAAAGAATAAAACCCACCAATTGAAAGGCGACAGTCACCAAAATGTTCCATATGAAGTTGGCCAAGTTCCCCACGGGTAAGCCTTTGACAAAAACCTCATCTTCATACATCGGGCTGATCATCGTAGCTTCCCAGTACTCAGGAGACGAGTCAGTGGCGGCTTCCTCGTAAGTGGGAGGAAACTGTTCGTCGCCTGCTCTTGTGGCCTCGGTATCAGGTTTTGCCGTGAGGTTTCTAAACACACCGTCAGTTCCTTGGCCCACAAGTCGGCCTGTCGGAAGAGCCAGGCGCCGGGCCGGGTCTAAGCCATTATAGAGCAACTCATATGTTTGTTTGAAGGGAATGAGATGATTTACCGCATTAAGCACACGTTGTTTTGTGGATATTCTAGCCGTTTCAACATTCTGGTCTTCCAAATCTGGAGAGCTTGAACTGTATAGGCCACGTGAAAGATGGGTAGATGAAGTACCTTCATTGAAGGTATCTGGGTGAGTGATATTGTTTTCAGAGTGATGGTAAAGCAGATTTTGACTTCTCTCAGCACCATCTTCTTCTAAGATTTGTTCGGACGACAGAAGAAAGTCTTCAGATGAGTGGTTAGCAGATTCGAAATCAATATCCACAAAGCCGGACTCGGACTCCACTCTGGAATAGTTTCCACGAGAACTCATTGATGAGAGAAGAAGGAGGCGTAGGTGGGTGCGAGTTAGTGTGAATTGTTGTGTGGCAGATAGTGAGAGACAAGGAGGGAGTATGTGCAGGAGCCATCAAGATGATCATTATCAGCCACGCGCTATTTATAAGTGGAAAGCGAAGTTTAAACAAGAAATTTTTGGAATGATATAAACAACCACGACATATTAAAAGGATGTACGGGTGTTTAAGAGTAAAATTCTCTACGGATTGAGCTAACCAGGGGTGTAGGGATATAAAGGGTTAGGATAGAAATAAATATATGGAAAATAGACTTGACTTTTGACCAGTAGATGGTGGTAGTAGCAACAGGTATTTTAATAACTGCACAGCTGAAGGCTTCCCAGATTTGCAACCTATAAAGTATGAATTGGACCTATAAACTAATTGGAGTTCTGGATTTCCCTTTACTGGAAATTCTGTGAATAAATTACTAGGAAGCAAAATAATAGACTAGTAGACTAGACTACTATTCAGGGCTATGTCATGGAACATTCCACCAGTATGGTTTTAACAGAGAGTTTTTTCCGTAACGGAAGGATAGATGACGTGTAAATCCACTACTAAAAATATATATCTTTATACTGTAGCTAGACTAGAGTAAACTTTAATAGTCTACTAACTTACCGAACATCTGTTATTCAGGAAAAGTACCGAACATTCTGTCTCAGCAAAAGGAATTTAGTGAAGAATGTTATTAATACATTATCTTGAGGATATAAACTGTTGTGAATTTACCTTAACTCTCTGATAAGTTGGAATTGTTATGGAATTAGCCTCCACTAGTTCTTTTCAAGTATGGTGCTTCAGGGTTCATTTTAGATCACTTATATTCTTCTCTAAACTAGATATCAGTGATCTATTCTCACAATATATCTCTGAAGCCTGTGTATTGTCGTTGACCTGCTGGCAACATGTTTCACCGTTGCCGGCACTCACAGGTTGACACATATCGCATGTCCCACAAGTTCAACAGTACTTCTTCAGAGTAGTAGTGTAGTACTAGTACTAGAGAATAGTAGTGTAGTACTAGTACTAGAGAATAGTAGTGTAGTACTAGTACTAGAGAATAGTAGTGTAGTACTAGTACTAGAGAATAGTAGTGTAGTACTAGTACTAGAGAATAGTTCTTGTACTAGTTCGTCTCTTGTACTTCATATGATTCACTATAGTCAGTATTCTAGCCTACCCCAACCTCAGTCTTCACTAGAGCTCTCGCCAAGTCAATTTTCGCAGTCTTTCCAGTCTTTCCAGTCTTTCCAGTCTTGTACATGCACTAAAACTACCTGTAAAATGGTAATCTATTTCAGGTAGTACGCAGACTACTTACTACTCACACTCTACTAACTAATAATACTGGTAGAGTAGTATTCTGTTCATATCTCTATAAAAATTTATAAACATAAATGAATACATACTAAACATATTAGTAGTAGAGTAGTTCTAGTAATGATCCTTTTGCTACGACTTTTACTTCCTCTAAATCACCAAGTTTGAATATCTTCACACCCAAAAAAGTTTTGCCTCTAAAAAGGACCTCCAGTATTTCATATTTACCATTGTATAGTAGAGTAGACTACTACTTCCTCAATATTCTCTATTATAATGTCTTCAGTTTCGTAACTGGCTGCCCAGACTCAACCCTTTCATATTCTTCCAAATTTTCTGTTTTATTTCCATAATCGTAGCGACTAAAAATCTCCAAAATTACTTGGCTCCAACTTTGCAAAGCTTATAATTTAAAACATGGCTAACCCAAACATCCAGCCAATTTGTAAGACCATTGATATGTTCATAAAAGTAGCCTGTCGACAGACAACAAGACCTAATGGCTAATGCTTGAGCTAAGTGAAGAACAACTGAATTGCCGTTACATTCCTGCTTTGTCGAGGTCTATGGAAATTCCATGTCTGATGACATGTTATGTTAAACTCTAATGACTGCTATGTAGAGGAGTCTGGCTCTAACTACTACTACACAAAACGCCAACCTTCAGGCCGTGCCGGAAAAGTGTATACGAAGATATTGAAGATGTTAGTTGAGGCATTACATTTTTTGAAGCGGAACACACTTGGCTTGAATGTGATTCTGTGACTGTGCTAGTAGTAGAGAGAGTAGAGACAGTACACCATACAGTAGACTCTCTCAGCACTTGTCTACCATAAAAGACAATTTTACTAAACCTCTGCCAACCTCTTTCATATAACATATTCGTTAGTTTTATGCCAAACTAAAAATAGATGTAATCTTTTTTTGTTTTGAGCTTAGCTTAAATTATTGATATTATAGGCGGGCATTATGATAAACTAACGAGATTAACTTTTTATATGAATTAACATTAATTCTTTTCAAACCTTATCTAAAAAGATGGGGATCATCCCATATTATAATTCTTAACATGTTTTTGCATAAATCTGAACTTTGTAAAGTAAGAATATACAATACCTTTCGAAATTTGATATTTATCTTTAATGTTAGATTCTTTGAAGCTTTGGTACTTTTGTTAGTCTGTTTATTCTTTGATCAATCGACTACTTGGAATCTGCTTTATAGGCTTTCGGGGCTGCCATCCTAAATTGGTGGTAGTAGGGATGGCTGAATTGCTTTCCACTTGTTTGGTGCACTTCTGATTGTAAATGGGTGATTTAATACATGGGTAGTGGTGTCCAAGGGTCTACGTATACTAGAGTAGTGTAGAGTGGTCGAGTAGTACTATCACCATCACCATCAGTACAGTACCTGATCCTCTTTTGTAGTTGTTATTGTACCTTCAAAGTGGTAGTAGTACAAGTATTTCTTCTTGTAGTTCTGGTAGTTCATGTACTTCTTTAGAGTGGTAGTCAGTAAAGTAGTAGTTCAAAATGTGTAGTAGTAGAAGTAGTATCGCTACGGTAGTAGTAGAAGTAGTATCGCTACAGTAGTAGTAGAAGTAGTATCGCTACAGTAGTAGTAGTAGCAGTAGTTCTTATTGTAGTTGTAGCTCTTGTTTTGTACTTGTTTAGAGTGGTGTGGTTACTCAGTAGAGCAGTAATAAAGTAGTAGAGTAGTTCTTCTTGTACTTCTCAGAGTGGTAGTAGCAGTAGTGAACATTGGAGGACCTTAGAGACAACTCTTTGGTGTGAAGATATTGAAACTTGGTGTTTTAGAGGTTAAAGTCGTAAAAGGTTTCCGTAAGTGAACCTGGGGTCATAGTAGTAGTAGAGTAGTAGTAGTAGTAGTAGTAGTGGTAGTGGTAGTGGTAGTCATTAGTCAGTAGTCAGTAGTATTAGTAGTTCTTCAGAGCAGTAGTTCAGAGTAGTAGTTCTTATTGAGTTCTTCAGAGTACTTCTTGAGTTCTTCACTACATTGACTAGTGCTCGCGACTCTCAACCTGGTCTCACTCAAGCGCTCGCTCTCATCCCCATTCGCAGTCATCCCATTCGCAGCCATGTACACGCACTTGCTCTTGGTCACTACACCGCGCACACGCACTAAAATGAGTATTTGTAAATGGTGATAATTGGGGGAGGGACTTTTGATTGAGTACGCACATTCATACACTCATACACACACTCACTACTAAATATTAATATAATAATAATACAGTAGTAGTAGTTCTTGTTATTTTACTTCTTCAAAGTACTACTTAGACTAAGACTACTTATACTACTTGTACTTTATAGACTACTTAAACTACTTAGGTTTTGACACTGGGTTAGCCTTTAGTATTAGTACTATGAGTAGTAGTACTATCACCATCAGTAGTAGAGTAGAGTAGTAGAGTAGAGTAGAGTAGTAGAGTAGAGTAGAGTAGTAGAGTAGAGTAGAGTAGTAGAGTAGAGTAGTAGAGTAGTACTAGTATCACTATCTCTATGACTATCTCTAGTAATAGTAGTAGCTCATCCTAAGGGTTCATAAACAACTAAAAAATGCATCATTGAAAGACCTATGCAAGGGTTTCTGTGACTGCTTTGAAATCTGTCTTATATATCTACTGTTATGTATTTACTACAGAACAAACCCATGACAGTCTATGGATGGTAAGAACAAGTCTACTACTATACCAACTTCACTCCAAAGAAATAAAAAATCGGTGATTTTGTAGTTCATGTTATTGTAGTAGTAGCCATTTCTTACTCACCTGTTTTGTTACCACGGAATCTGGAGTTAGATTGTATACCAGTAGTGAGTGGTCAGTCAGGCAGTAGTAGTAGTGGTAGTAGTAGTTCTTCTTGTTCTTGTAGTTCTTGTTCTTGTAGTTCTTCTTGTTCTTGTAGTTCTTCTTGTTCTTGTAGTTCTTCTTGTTCTTCTTGTTCTTGTAGTTCTTCTTGTTCTTGTAGTTCTTCTTGTTCTTCTTGTTCTTCTTGTTCTTCTTGTTCTTCTTGTTCTTCTTGTTCTTCTTGTTCTTCTTGTTCTTGTACATCCTTGTTCTTGTACCTCCTTGTTCTTTCTCTCTTTCTCTCTTTCTCGAGTTGTAGTAGTTCTTCAGTTCACCTGTTCTTCTACTTCTTCTTGTACCACTTTAGAGTACCAGTATCTAGACTTCAGCTTATTCATATATCAATTGAGACTCATAGTCAGTAGTATGTTGTCGTAGGCTTCGGTCGGTCGCGACTACACTGACCTGGGTCTTCACTGCGCTCGCAGTCACCATTTGCAGTATCATTCGCAGCTTTCTACACGCACACACACTAAAATGAGTATTTGTAAAATGATGATTTAATTGAGGGAGGGACTTTTGATTGAGTAGTACGCACACTCATACACACACACACACACACACACACTTACTCACTTACTCACTCACTACTAAATAATAATAATATAATAATAATAAAGTAGTAGTTCTTGTTTTTTTCTGTTCTTCAGAGTAGTAATAGTAGTAGTTCTTGTAGTTCCTCTTGTTCTTCTCTTTCAGTTGATATTTTTCTTGTATTTCTTCTTCTTCTTTTGGTAGTTCTAGAGTAGTGTTCTTGTAGTTTTTATTTTACTTCTTCAATGTACTACTTAGACTAGAGACTTATACTACTTAGACTAAGACTACTTTACTACTTAGACTAGAGACTACTTATACTAAGACTACTTATACTAAGACTAGAGACTACTTATACTAAGACGAGAGACTACTTATACTAAGACTAGAGACTACTTATACTAAGACTGGAGACTACTTATACTACTTGTACTTTATAGACTACTTACTACTTAGGTTTTGATACTGGGTTAGCCTTTAGTAGTAGTAGCACTAGTAGTTCACCTTGTTCTTGTACTTCCACTTCAGACTACCAGTAGTAGTGTAGACTTCAGCTTATTCATAGTCAGTATGTTATCGTAGCCTTCGATTGGTCGCGACTACACTGACGTGGGTCTTCACTGGAGCGCTCGCACTCACCATTCGCAGTATCCGCAGTATCAGATAAATCCGCACATACTCTTGGCCAGTTACCGCGCACACGCACTAAAATGAGTATTTGTAAATGGTGATGGAAGATAAGGAAATTGAGGGAGTAGTAGCACACTCACACTCACACTCACTCACTACTTAATAATAATACAATAATACAATACAATAATACAATACAATAATATAATACAATACAATAATACAATACAATAATACAATACAATAATACAATACAATAATACAATACAATAATACAATACAATAATTGCTAGATTATTTAGTAATGTTCGTACTTTAAACTCAGTTTATTCGTTCATCAATTCTCAGAAAGAGGAATCCTTAAGTCTAGAAAAACAGGAAAGATCGGACGCCGGTTTTATCCGGGGTTCTGGAACTTAATACATGTCTGAGTCGACAATGTGGCTCATCTCCTTGGGATCGGGATCGCCTTCTGCACAGGGAAGGGCGATCCCATTGTCCCATGTGTCAGGGTTTCTGGCAAATCCGCGCTAGATGGCACATGGTAGGTGATTTTTACTCCCATGGGTAGTGCGATACCCAAGAGGGAATGGTTTTAGGAATCCCCAGGATATAGACTTTTGGGGCTTGTTGCACGTCTTAAATCCGCTGGTAGTAGGTAAAGGCTGAATTACTACTTGTTAGGGTCAATGACAATCCCGTGAGAGTAGGGAGTGGATGGATTGCTTTCCCAGTTGTTTGGCAATCCACGTCTGCTGGCACATTCTAGGTGATTTTCTCAAGGCTAATGCGGTCCATAGGGGATGTGACAAGGCCCTCTGGGAAAGGAGCCCAAAAAGTAGAGTAGTAGAGTAGAGTAGTTCTCCTAGTTCCTGTACTTGACTATCATTATTTAATTCTATCAGTACTAGCCTACCTCCCATGGTCAGTCGCACACTTGACGTGGGTCTTTACGAGTGCGCAAACCATTCGCAGTAAACCAACCATTTGGAGGGATGTACACGCTGGTCTTGGGTTTACACCGCACACGAAAATGAGTAGGTAAAGGTGATGTATGAGGGAGTGATGGAGTGATGGAGTGACTCACACACTACTAAATAATAAAATAATATATAATAAAATAATATATAATAAAATAATATATAATAAAATAATAAAATAATATATAATAAATAATATATATTAAAATAATATATAATAAAATAATAAAATAATATATAATAAAATAATATATAATAAAATAATAAAATAATATATAATAAATAATATATATTAAAATAATAAAATAATATATATTAAAATAATAAAATAATATATAATAAATAATATATAATAAAATTGTCAGATCCCCCATGGGAGTAATAATCACCTACGATGTGCGATCAGACACGGAATTGCCCTAGACCTTGATAAAGGCAAAGGAGCAATCATGCTTTCCCTTATCTTTGGAGATACCTCCGAGGATCCGTCGGGCCGAAGGCGCCTTTCACATGGAGACGCGTGCTGTCGTATCATCCTATCAAGTTCGAGGATGCCGGTGATAACCGGCTCCCGACGTTTCCGACATTTCCGGCCTTTCCTATATAAGACTCAAGGATTCCTCATTCTGAGAATCCAGCCACGAATAAACAGAGTTTTGGAAGTACTGAACAATCATAAAGAATCTAACAATAATAATATAATAATAATATATTTATAATGTGTTAGCTTCTTAATTCTTCAGTACTTCCAAAATCAGTTTATTCGTTGATAATCAGAAAGAGAAATCCTCCAGTTCTATAGGAAAGGCAAAAATAACAACGTCGCAAAAACCGTCGTTCTCGAAAGGATAGGATGAAAATACATTATTGCTAGGCGCGGTGCTCTCAGCTTGGCGTACATCGGAGGTATTTCTCCGATGGCATGAGACGAGCGCTTTACCTCCACTAGTCAGAGACTAAGGCAATCCGCGTTAGATGGCATAGGTGATTATAATTCCCATGGGTATCACACCCATGGGATCTGACAATAAATATTAAATAATAATAATAATAAAATATTTTAAATTTTTTGTTGCGTTGGTAATTTTGTAACTCTTTATTCGTTGATCAATCCACTATTTGGATTCAGCTTTATAGACTTAGGGCTGCCACGTCTAAATCCAGTGGTAGTAGCGAATGGATGAATAGCCGTTGTACTCTATTTCTTAGGGTCAATGACAATTTTGGTGAGTAGGGGCTATTGACAGGTAGTGCGATGCACTTATAAGCTAATTTATTAAAAATATAAGATATTACACATTGTAATATTTATCTAATAATAGCTTTATAATGAACCATGGAAAGGGGGGGGAATATGTCATTTTTGTCTCACTTTTGATATGATATGATATTTTAAATGCAATCCATAATACGTTGTGTACACACTAGCTGTATAATTTTCTTTTATTTCCTCTTTTATATAATGTATTACACTATCAAGCTAATAAAGTTTCAATAGTGTAGCTATTAATCTTTTGGTATTTAAAGATTATTTTCCCTTATTGGTAATATCCTGCACATGCGGACGTGACCCACGTTGACTAATACTTTATATCGCATTGCGCAGATGCCCACATGGGCCTCGTGTTAAATTGTCTAAATATATAACACTATGATATTCTTTAAATTGATGCTCCCTTAAACCTTAGCATGAACCTTCTCCTCCTCCTTTTACCCCTGGTTTCTTCCTTGAATATACTATTATCTTCAACAGATTCTTGGGTGGCCAGCAATGTACGTTACTTATTCCCTGCTCTTACTGCCGCTGGCCATGATGTGGTATATGTGGGACCCCTTAATTTCCTAGATGCTGATCTAGAATATGAGAAGGCTTCTGAAGGTACTCACGTTTTCGGAGACTTTAATCACTTGTCCAAATCAAATCAGGACTACTTCATGAATATCCGCTTCCAGAATCTGGTGCCTCGTGGAGCAAAGAATATCTTCTTTAAAAAACACTTGCAAAACCTTGAAAACTTGTACTGGTCTCAGAAAGAAAACCTTGTCAATAATTATTCGTACGGGCAGGACCCGTTGAATCACCAGTTCTGGTACGTGGACGCCAATCCACTCGTGTCCTTGGCTGTGGGCTTGGATTACATCTTGCCAAAATACTATGAGAATTTCGTGCCAGATTTGGTGCTTATTGGCCCTAACGAGGGCTTGAACCTTACACCTGATGACTTGCTGCATTCGTCTGGTTTCAGCGCAGAAGATTTGATGGAACTGACTGATTGTGTAAATGCTATGCGTCTTTTAACTCAGTTTCACAACCTCCCTGTGGTGTCTATCTCCACCGACGACCATCAACATGTGTACTTTGAGGATGAGAACTTTTTCAATGTAGAAAAGGACTATGAGAACTCTTTCAAACGGAACTCCATTTCCAAGAACATCAAGTTTATCAATAACCGAATTTTGGGCTTGGTGGACTTGTTGACATCGAAATTAACTCCCAACTTGGCTTTGAACGTCAACTTTCCTTCCATGAACCACCGGCTGTCGAGCTGCTTCACCAAGGGATCACTGGGACCGGACTTTGTGCAAGTGGTCAAGCTGAAGGATGAAAAGTCCACGCTTTTGGGCAAGGTGTTTTCCGTGCCTCAGTTCACCATCAACGGCGATCAAATCAATTACATTGGTTCCAGACACTGGAAGACTTCGGACGCCTTAACTAGCGCAAGCGAGATCCTGGACGTTGAGTTGTTGCGGCTCCTACCGTTATTTGAAGAATTGCTTGCGGACGCCAAATTTCCTGGAGAATATGGGGAAGAAATGCTTAATATAGAGGAGGCACAGGCCTTGGAGCGTTGTCAAATTGCTGTATCAGTGTGTGACATAACCCAGGGAAATAACTTGGCAGTGCCTGAATTATACTCACTATAGGGTATTAAACACCGTAATAATATTAAATAGATATACAAATACCAATAATTTATAGTACTTATCAGTGCAAGCAGGATCCTGCATACTATACATAGAAGTAAGGCCGGATTTCACTGCCCTCAACACCTCTAAAACTACACAAACTAAAGATTTTTTGATGAAAAAAAACCTTGGTAATGTCCGGAATTGTAGAATTCCAAAAATAACCTTTTTATTAGCCAGACCTTTAAAAAAAGTTGTTTGCGTTGCTCCTTTTTTTCTACTGAGGTAGCGTGGTGTACGGGTGTGCATGTGTTGAATTCCGCGGGTTTCTCAATCTCCAACAAGCTAAACTACATTAATTAGCGTGCGAGTAGTTGTTAGGAAACGAGCTCCAATTAGCATACTGAGATGCAAGATATCCCGGGCGGGTAACACCTGCACATTACATGCATATGTTTCAAGTTTGTGCAGGACCGCATACACCCAGTGTATATAACAGCGAGGTTTTCCTCCCTTTGGTCAGTTAGGGAGTTCCTCGACTATTCTAGGTTAAATACATGCCATGATAAATTTAGGACGTAGGGAATACGTTCAAAATATTGACTGAAAGCCTAGTCCACTGTTCAAGTCTTACAGTAGTGTTTCAGGTTTGGCTGCCTTTTCTGCAGGCTATGCACCCTCACCGAAAAGTCTATATAAACCCTCACTTCCACCAAAAATTTCCAATAATTTATCCACAAAAATCTTACCACTGATGAATACACATATTATCTAGGAATCCACGAAAGTATTAGATTTCCTTCTTTTTTTGTTGATGGCTTTGGAACTGCATTGGGTATAGATTTTGGTATGACAGTTGAAGGAGGGAGATGGAGGGAGATGGAGGGAGATGGAGGGAGAGGGGGGCAGAGTTGCCTTTCCCTTGTGTGGCCACTTCTGGCTTAGGTGATTTGCTCCCATGAGTATGTAGTACCCATGGGGGATCTGACAATATAATCTATATGGTATGGATAGTCAGGGTCAGAGATAAAGCTACTTATGGTATCCTTATAATACCATGTGATTTACCATTTGATTTACCATTTGATTTACCATATACTATTTACCATACCATAATGATTTACCATCTGACTTACCATCTGAACTATGAGGTGGTAGAGGTGGTAGAATAGTGATACAGATATACTTATACTTTCAACCAATGTTTTAGTATATATTAATATACAGGAATATGTAAGTTGTACCTTACACATCAAGTTTAGAGGTGCGAGGTGTTTTTACACATCTGCATCCTGCACATAATCACAGACATGCACATAATCACAGACATGCACATAACATATCCTCCAAGTGCCGTGACTCCCTGCCTCGTAGGTACTCGTTGACACTTCCCTGAATCAAAGTTTCGTAATTCGTTGTTGTATTGTACCGTAGTGATTGACCGAATATGATGATTGCTGTCGAATCCTAGCAAAGGTACGTGCCTATGGAAGGCCTTTGACTGTAGGGGTTTCGTAAGCGCATCTGCGATATTGTCTTCCGTAGGATTCGACGTTTACCTCACTCCTTTTCACTCTGTCCTGAACATGTTTCTCTTTAATGTCCACATGCTTATTTTTGCTTTGGGTACTTCCAGTTCAATTGATCGTTAATACCACTTCATTGTCTTCAAAATCTTAAGTTTGACTGTCCGGATCTCTTTCTGTCGCACTTAGTCCGCTTCGAATGTACTCGTTACCAAGCTCTGTTTCTTGGATTTCCAAAATATGGGCGTCCCGTTTGCGTGAACTATGAATCCTGTTCGGGACTTTCGGTTTTCTTCATTAGCGAATTACGCATCGCTGAATGCATACAGCTTCACTTTGTTGTCCAGATAATTCTTCTCCGTAAAGCTGATGAACCAGTCTTGTGTATCCCTCAAACAGGCTAATATTTTCTTTAGCTGCTTGAGATCTGTTTCTGTCGCGTCCTTGGTGTAGATCCGAATTTCCTCACACTGTATGCTATGTCAGGACGCCTGATGTTCGCTGACCAGTTGTAAGATCCGAGTAGTTCCTCAATGGTTTTCCGTCCAATGGTTTGTTCTCTTTATCATTTTCATAGACGTTCATGGGAACTCTTTGGCTCTTATTTGGCACGTATTCTTGGAATTTGGTTAGTACATCCTGGATGAATGGTTTTTGATGGTTTCTAAAACCCCCATTCGCTTTTTCTATCAAGAATCCACAGAATTCTCTAAGGTTCTTTAGATCCTTGAACCTGATCTTCGCTTTGTTTGTCATATACTCTTTGAAATGCTCATAGTCTGCATGAACCCTATAGTACTAGGAATATCTTTCTTTTCTTCTTTGTATGTTTGTCCACGATTTCTTTTGTAAAACATCCTCTGTCCGATCTTGTCTTGACAAAGCCATAAGCTTCAAGCTTCTCTGAGATCGTTAAATACCATGCCCTTCCTGAATTCTTTAGTCTGTATAATGCTTTTTTGAACTTCCGCGTTTCGGTTTGATCAATTCCCTGGATCCCTTTTGAAGATTGGACATATAGTAAACTTAGGATGATTCGGATACTCTCAATCAGTACCACAGGCGAGAATGTGTAGATGTTTTCGATTTCTTGTTTGAATCCTTGAGCAACGAGTCGGGCTTTGATTGTCCCATTTCCCTTCTTGTCTGATTCATCTTCTGTGTAGACCCAGCGAACTCCAATGGGCGTGATGGCGGTTGCTATGTGACTTTTGAGAAATTAGTTGATAAACGTCCATGGATTGTAGTTTTTGTATCTCTTTTGGTTCTGCCTTTGTCACTGTAAGTTCCCCATACTTCCTAACAAAAAACGTTGTTTCTTTACCACCCCCCTTCAACGTGTTGGGTCGTAGTTTATGAACCGTGGGTGTGTAGTAATCCTGAAGGTTCAACTTGCACATGATTGCGTTAATCGCGTTCATCGTTCTCCCCATCCGGAATGTTCTCCCCAGCCAGAGTATTTTCCCAGCCAGAGTGTTCTCCCCAGCCAGAGTATTTTCCCAGCCAGAGTGTTCTCCCCACCAGTGTTCTCCCCAGCTGGATGTTAGTCTGGAATTCCCCTTGATTGAGGCCGAATTTGCCTGTGGTGGGAACATTACCAACTTTGTTATAGTCGTCAGGGCCATTCGTCTGGAGTAATTCCATGTTCCTATTTTCTGTTGTCAATGAAAGGTTGCTGTTGTTTTGAAGCGCCCGGCTGTGTTTCCCATGTCATGTTATACTTCATTGGCAGCGTCCTGTAAATTTCCCCGTATCATCTGGTATTCCTTGTTCAATGCATCTAATGCGTCTGAGTTGCTATGCTGGCGTAGAGACCCTGATCGGTAGTGTGCTTTGGACTGTACGGGTCTCTATTGCCCCTTGACCGATCATTATCATGTGATAATTTGTACTTGGTTCTCTCCAACCCGGGTTCTAGTTTCCGGGTAGTCAAACCTGATTGTAAGTCCCGGTTGATCATAGCTTGGTTCTGTTCACGTAAATCCAATAAATGAGAATGGTCATTGAGTCGTTGCAACTGAGTTTCAAGTGTATTATCTCATTCGTTGTATGCCTGGTGTGAAAGGAGGAGTTGGTTAGAATGTTGAATGTTGTCGTTCCGATTCTAACAACTGTTGTCCTTGTCGTTCAACGTCCTGTAGGGATTGTAGAAGGTTTTGCTCATTGTCGTGCAAACGGGATTGTTGATGTTGAAGTTTTCACTAAGCCGTTGATCGGTAGAGGTTATGAGTTCATGCTGGATTGTAACTCTCTGATCTGTATTGTGCAACAGCTTGGTATTTCGTTGACAGAACCATTTTAGGGAGAAGAGTGAGTGCGAGGTGAAGAGTGCGAGGTGCACACCCTTGGCATGCAACCGTACCTCGGTATGCGTGGGGGGAAGGGTGCTTGAATGCAGGCCGCTAAATTCAATCAATCATGAGCACTAAGCTTCAAACACAAGTCAAAAAAACAAGTCAAAAACAAGTCAAAAAAACAAGTCAAAAACAAGTCAAAAACAAGTCAAAAAGCAAGTCAAAAAACAAGTCAAAAATAAATGTCTTCGTTTGCATGCTCAGGTCCAGAGTCGCTCTTGTGTAACGACTACAAGTTGGCACTCAAGCATTTCATCAATAAGGATTTCCAAAAATCCTTTGTCATTGTCACCAAAATATACAATGCAGGCATTCGGAGCTTTGAAAAAGGTCAGTTGCAGGAGAAAACCTTTATCAAAATTGTCAGCTTGTACCTCACGGAAATCGGCATTCTCTTACCATCGCATAGTTCCATTTTGGCCCATGTCAAAGCCGATATCGTGCTTGACCTCAAAAACGATGTGTTGCTCCGAAAATTGCACGCTTTATATGGAAACACCGCCAGCATTCCCCATGAAATCTTGTACCAGATATTCTTGGTGTATTACACCTGCCAAGGCTTGTTAGGCGAGTCCGTCGTGGACAAGTTCAAGCTCGCATACCACAACCTCCAGGTGGAAATCGGAAATTTCGAAAAAGTGAAGAATGTGTATTTCCAGCAGTGGATTGACTTGTTCATCCTAAATGTTCTTCCGAATTCGGGCAATTTCGACATGGCCCATACTATTCTCGATAATGCCTTCCCCAACAACACCAGGTCCAAGGTCAAACTTCAGCAAATTGAGACTCGCAAAGCCGAAGAGGCGAAATTGGCCCAGGAGAATAAAGAAAAGGCAAAAGAGGCCGAGGCTGAACGACTTGTCCAACAGAAGGCTAAGGAACAGCTCCTGGCTCAGGAGAAGAGCTTGAAGTACATGTCGATGAAGCAGATTCGAAACATGTACGACTGCGACACCATCCAGAGGGAAGAATCCAACGAAGACCAAACGGCGGCTTTGCTCCAGAAGGTGCAATATTATTATGAACTCACAAAGCGCTCCATCTGGGCAAATTACCCGATGATCCTCTTGGTACTTGTAAGTTTTTTTATGGCCAGCAAGTTCCTCAGGTCCCAAAAGTATAATATACGGGAGAAGTTCAAGGAGACCATGGCCATGGCTTTCAAGGTCACATACTTGTGAGAATGAGCAAATCCATAACTTAAGAGGAAATCAACACTTAAAGAAAAAAAGGAAGCTCCACGGTATTCGGTGTAGTACCAACACTTGCCAGATTTGGACCCTTCTGAAACGACCGGTATGAAAAAGGCACCGAAGGCACCGAAGGCGCTGCAACTGGCGTCTTCTCCTTGTTCTCAAGATATTCCTTGACGTTTTTATACACCGACTCATGGAATAGATCGCTGAGATCAGCTGTTGTAGGAATGGCTCCATCGCCCAAATCCGTCTTTTCCAACATGTTAAAGATGATCAAAGTTCCTGGGTAGTTGGTGGAAAGGATGGTCTTGCATAGCAACTGAATGGAGAGAATACCGGAGAAATCTTCCATGATTTTGCACTTGGACAGTAGCTTCACCGCTCGAAAAATCCGGATAAATGGCGAAAATGCCAACACACAAAGAACTGTATCTTTGACCGGCACAATATCGTCGCCAGCATCGCTGTAAACTTCCAATTTCTGTAACATGGTGCGGGATCGTGGGTATTCCAACTTCAGATAGCCAATTGCGCCTTTAGACACGAAATCCACAGCATTTTCTCCGCCATCTTCACAGCAATTGCTGATGAGCAAGTAGAGGTGTTGAGTATCTAGATTCTGCAAATCCTGGAGCAAGTTGACCAAAATGTCGCTCTGCAAGATCACCTCATAGTGCAATGATGAGTGGTCTAGAACAAGCACCCGGTCTTCATCAGCAATCTCCGCACCAAACGGGTATTCTATATCAGGGTAAAATGTAGAGAATTCAATCATTTCATTGATGAGCCGGTCCTCAAACTCCACTATTAGTGGTGTTCCTTCACCCTCGTATCTCAAGTAACACGTGACCAGGTCCCCCGGATTTCCTCCTTTTCCACGTACAGCCAGAGTCGAAGCTGCAACAGCAAACGAATCGCTCATGAGTTGGGCATCTATGCCGATCTCTGTGCGCTGGACCTGTGAATTGTTCTGGTGACTGCTGTTTTGGTAGCGGAAAGCAGAAAACAACGCCACATCAAGGGTCACGTGACAGTTAAGAATATGGTTATATTCAGCGTAAAAGCTTATACCCGACAGGGATACGATCATGAGGGCATGGCGGTCCACGGTGGCAATGGACGCTAACACCTCTGCCAAATGCGCCACGTGGATAGTAGAAGCTGCAAACAGCACGTGAGACAAGCTTGAATGCAGGAGATCATGATTCTGGGTATCATTAATGTTAATAGCCGGTGTTTGGGGGGATGAAGGGACAAAGAGGGGCATCACAGTGCAAGAAGACGCGTAGGGAGAAGAAGTATGAAGCTATATGCCGGACCAAAAAATACATATGGAAAGGCTCTATATTGAGGTATAAGATACAGGGAGAGATTAAGTCAATAATGTTAGTAATTCTCCATAAGTGTCAAGTATCAAGCAACTAGTCAATTGATTAATTCTTCTATTCACTCTCATCACGTCGATTCACCCGGAACTAGTAGACGGAGATGTAATTGTCAATTCTGTTCTTCTGGTTCTGCGCAATGCACTCGGCGATCCATGTGATGTTCCGTACCTCCTGCTCTTTGGAACGCAACCAGGCCCACACACTGGATAAGGTAAACTGCTGCGTGAAGGCATTTTTGTTGTACTTCATCTCCAACAAGTAGAACCAGTCCTCGATGTTTTTCTGGCCGCTATCTTGCGAGTAGCTGAAGATATCGCTGAACTCGCCCACAGACTCTACCACGCTCTTGATTTGCTCAACTTCCTCGGCCTCGGCCAAATCACGGTGATACATTGGGTACAATTGACCGAATTCGGGGAACAATGAAAGCTTATCTTCAGCCGACAACTCATCATTATTCAACGAGTTAAGCGAAATGTTGATAACTCTTTTGTCGGCCTCAAAATTCAACAACTTCGTCATGATTTCCAAGTCCGGACCCTTGAACTCTGTTTGCACGAACGCAATAAAAGCCTCCAAGTAATTTTTGTAGAGTTTGTTCCGGATAATCTCAATATTTAAGTCATCCAAGTCCTTGAGTGAGAGACACTCCTTGAAGAATGGAGCTAAAGGTGTGTCCACTAAAACCACATTATACAAAGTATCAATATCGGTGGCCGTAGACAAAGTGGGCAAAGTGTCGAACCAGCCGAGAGGGTGACACTTGGGCAAAATATCTGCCAAGTCCCGGTCGTGCAAGCTTCCAGTGATCATTAACGACACGTTGTCGATCATGTAACCATAAGAAATGTAGTCCAAGAACTTGGCCAATTTGCCAGAGGCCTGGCTCTGCAAATATTGAAACTCCGAGTACAAGCGCTTGGAAAGACGATCCTGGATGATGGACGTGGTTAAGGGGCCACTTTGTGAAGATAAGAAGTTTCCATAGTCGGTAGCCGATAATTGCAACTTCAAGTCCTGGAGTGTATCACATTGGGACAAGTTTGCATATTGGTTTCCGGTCAACAAGCCGTTTCTGTAGCCACGGACAACAGCCTCCACGAAGCCGTAGTCGATATTGAAAAACAAGCCCTCCATTGGTGTATGTTAGGTTCAGGGGAGTGTGAGTACGAGAGAGGGGTGGGAAGACTTGAGAGCGACCGCGCATCCCGTGTAGAGGCACGTGACATATAATATACATGTAAGAATATTAAAAAAAACCCCCTCGGAATTCAAGACACACCCGTACATCCAGGACACCAGGACACCCGTACACCACGCTACCCCTAGGTGTGTTCCCCGGGACGAATTCACAATAAAATGTTCTAAAATTTTTCATGTGGACTCTTAAAAGTGGTCAATTTTAGGTCTCAACAATATCAAATCAAAAAATTTAACGGCTCATCCCTGATTTGGGAGATGATCCTTTTTTCTTCACCCTCGGATCTCGCTCGCACTGTTTACTCAAACTACCCTCGACTCTAACTAGCCCCCCACTCCCTCTTCCTATACCTCTACTCTCAGCGTCCATGTCCGATCTAATCATCGAAACTCTCAAAGATGGTCTAGACCCTTCGGTACTCGCCCATCTACATTCTAATGCTGACCTTACCCGTGACGTGTCCAAATACTTTGCCGACTTATTAGTCAATGATCAACTCCTCTCCACAGATACATTCACCTGCAACTCAGCAGCTGGCGGAAAGGTTACAATAACTGAAGAGATTGCCGAATTGGACCTGCGCCTGCGCCAGATTGATATAAAGCTTGCTGCCCTTGCTAACTCTAACAGAGATATGGTGATTGACTCCAGCCAAAGCTTGAACTCTGCTAGTAAACAGATATCACAGGACTTGGACACATGGCTAGGTGAAATCTCAACTCAGGTGCTGGCGTTACGGTTGGGAAGCAAGAAGGGCCGAAAGGCGGACACACGTGACCGCGCACGTGACCAGATGTTTTTGAGCATGGATGCCATTCTCGACGTGCTTGAGCTCCCCACACTCTGCAAGATCTGTGTGCTTCAGGGCAACTACCAGGAGGCACTTGAGATCCATACGCTTGTGAAGATGTTGTGCATTAAGTTTCCCCATCAAACTACGTTCCTGCAGATAGAGCACAGGGTCCGGGATGAGCTCCAGCTCATGTTTAGGGGGCTTGTGAAGCTTTTAAACACGAATTTGAAGCAATCCAACATCCTCAAGATCTTCCAGATCTTAAACCGCCTGGATTTTGTTGACCTTGGCTCCGAGGTAAAGTATCTGTCAGCAGTCCGGGAGAGGTCGCTCCAAATACTCTATTTAAACTCCCGGTTTCGGTTTATTACCGCGGAAACGGCCAACTTGAAACCGCTCTTGAAGCTCAAGAAGCTTATGTACTTGAAGCGGTACATCGAGGTGTACAGAGAGTACCTCTTTAACTCAGTGTCGATGTACTATGCCATATTCCGGTCATCCGGGGGGTCATCCAGCGGGTCATCTGTTGGATCATTCGGCGGATCATCCAGGGTGGATTCCGAGGGCGCCAAGAGCGACCGGTTTCTCATATTCCTGTACCTCCGGAACTTAGTGGAGCTCTTGATGCAGGAGATGAAGGCCCATTTACCCTCGGAATTCGCCGCTGACGACGAGAGTGATTTACGTAGCCAGCGTGATGGCGTGATTTTACAGCTGTTATATCTCTGCAAGTCCTTGGAAAAGTACGGATTTGATTTTGAACCCATCTTGGCTTGGGGGCTCTGTGTGCAGGACGCCGTAATTACTCAAGATGACTGGATGAGGAATCTATCCAAGATCAAGAAGTTCCGGACATAAATGGTGAAGATAAAATATATAGAAGTTATTAAAGGTTGATGTGTTTTACTCCAACGTGTTTAATCCAAACAAGTAACCAAGCTCGCGTCTACCCAAGGAACTGCTGCTCTTTAAAGCCTTCTCGTCCATGGCTGTACCAATCAAATCCTTCTTCCTTTGCTGTAATTCGGTGATTCTATCCTCCACACTGTTTTTGATAAGCAACCGGTAAATCTTCACCGGCCGTTCCTGACCAAGTCGGTGGGCTCTGTCCATGGCCTGTTCCTCCACATAAGGATTCCAGAATGGGTCCATTAATACCACATGGTTTGCACATGTCAACGTCAAACCCACATTTCCGGCCTTGAGAGATATTAAGAGAATCCTGGCTGAGCCCTCGTAGAAGTTGCTGATGGCCGCGTTTTTATCATCGATGTTCATGGTCCCATCATAGCGCAAGTACTTAACTCCCTTGCGGTCGAAAAGGAGTTGGAGCAAATCAAACGTCACCACAAAATGCGAGAACACAATGATTTTCTCGTCGGGCGTATCGCTGGTGATCTTCTGCACCAACTCCACGACTTTGCCTAATTTGGCAGACAAATGGAACTTTTTCTCCGGCCCCACAATTGCTGCAAACTTCTGGCTGGTGGTGAGCTTCTTGGCCGTGGTACCATAAAACCTCAACATTTTCGAATGGTCCCAACCTTCATACACCACTTTTGAAAACACTGAGTAGTCGATCAAGTGCAGTCTCAGAACTGGCATCTTGCACACTATGCATGGGGTCTTCTTGCCTTCATCATCACTCTGTGCAAAGAAGTTCTCTACACATCCATCACATATGGTATGGCCACATTTGGAGAAAATAACAATGGAGCTTTCCCCCACCACATCAAGACACGCTGGGCACGTGAGCTGTGCCTCTTTGCCTTGAAACACTTGATCTTCATTTTCCACATCTTCTGTTTTACCTGATGTCCCTTCCAAAACAAACCCAACATTCTTCTTTGCTTGCGCACTCATGTCCTCAATCATGTCATACATATGTACCCAATCTGCGGCTTTTTGTTTCTCTTGATAGTTGAACTCCCCAACCTGTACCAAGATCTGGTGAATACAGGCCTGACGAAGCCGGAGAAGCAATACCAAGAAATTTCCTGACATACCGGATGTTTCCATCAATTTCCGTGCCTCATTCTGGATTCCCCTCTCCAAATTATGGTAGAATGTCTTCTCTTCGCTCTCCATCGTTAAATAGACAAGCTTCACTTCCTTTTTGGGAAGCTGCAATAAGGGCTTCCCATCAACCTCGGAGTTTTTCGTTCGCCGAAGCATAATGGCCAGCAACACCGCACGAAGTTTCTTCATCAGCTGGTTGATTTCATAGTCGTCTATGTCATCATTGTTGACTTTGAGAGGAACCAGGATATCCTGCTTAAACTTCTTCTCGTCATCATAAGGCTTTGAGCGAAGAAATCGGAGAATAGGGTAGAGTTCTTCGATATTGTTCTGCATAGGTGTACCGGTCAAGCACAAACGGTGGATTCCCTTGAGACACGCCACGGATTTGGACGTCAATGACAACTTGTTCTTGATTGACTGAGCTTCATCCAAAACAATCCGGAAAAATACTGCATCTTTGGAGTAAAACGGTGACATGTACGTGCACCCACCACTATCCAAATCTGGAATCAAGTTCTGGTGCTTGGTAACCTGGGCTTCCTCGAGAACTTGGGCAAAATGCTGTTTGAATTCAGACGCTAACGTGGAATATGAAACCAACACCACATCAAATTTTTGGAGCGCCTGGAACGTACTATAGCGTTTTCGGTCTTTTCCAATGTATGAGAATACATTCAAGGAATGTTCACGCTTGATTTTCTTCTGGATTTCTGCTTGCCATTGCCTCAACAAGGAAACAGGGCCCACAATGAGTGTTGTTTTGCATGAGTCCTCATTGGATTTGTTGGACTCGATAAGAGCTATAGTTTGCACAGTCTTTCCCAAACCCATATCATCTGCAAGAATACATCCCGATTTGGATTGTTCTTTTTTAAGGAGCCAGTTAAGTCCTTGTCTTTGATGGTCGAAAAGCTGACAGAGAAGAGTGTCAGGAGTGGGGGCCATACCTTTGACATCCTCTTCTTTGTAGATATCGTTGAAGAGTTGTTCGAGATGCACTCTATCTGCGTTAGGAGCCCCGATATTCACGTAAGGATTGAGATTCTCTCCAGTGTGGCCATTAAATTGAATTTGTGAAGTGTTCATATTTTGGCTGTATCCCTGACCATATTGCAATCCTGCTGAATATTGACTGAAAACCCCAGTTCCTTGTCCATAAGCTTGGGTGCCTTGCCTAGGGAAGTTACCAGGCATTTGAGCGGACCCTGCTTGATTAGCGCCAATATTGGCGTAGTAGAAAGTCAGCCGATTGTATTTCTGTGGATATATCTTGATCTCCTTCACAGTGGTCAAAATAGACAAATACTTCCTCACTTTTTTAGACCTTTGGATGATTTCTTCAGCCTGGTCAAGTTTTTCACTGATTGCTCTCATCAATTGGCCCCGCTGGGAGTCATTTTCAGAACCTAGAGTCAGCACTTGATTGCGTAGTTCGGTGATGTCACTGAGAACCAGGTCTCGAGCAGAAGTGAGCCCCGCTAACTGCCTACCAAGGTTATTTTCATGCTGCTGAAGCTCGGGAAGCGAGAAAGGTTCAAAATAGTTCCGAATTGAAAGGTCGTACGCCGTGGTTTCTTCAGTTCCCATAGTATTGGCATGTTCTCCAGCATGGTATACAGGAGCAGGCTGGTTGAAAGCAGGCTGCGAGGTCCGGGAAAAGTCGGGCGAGTCTAAATGGTTACTCAGCAGTCCTGCTTCGAAAGATGTCTTTTTGAAAGTGCCTATTCTCTCGGCCTCTTCTTTGGAGAGAACTGCAATCTCATCATCGGAGTCCACTTCCATGGGATCATCCACTTCCGTTGGCAGAGGCAGTATGACCATATCTGAGGTTTCATGTTCTCTGTGACCGGAATTTTGGCCTGGTCCGGTAGAACCAGCACAAAAGTTACCAGTTCCAAGAGAGCCTGCTCTAAGAAAGTTACCAGTTCCAAGAGTTTCTGATCCTCTAAGAAAGTTACCAGATCTGGCCGAATTGGCCGATTGTACAGGATCATCAGCCTGTGTGATCGGACTAGTATCCATATTTTCAGAACCTGAATCAACAATTATGTCATTATCGCTTTCTTCTTCCGAAACAACACTCGTTGGCATATTCCTCCTTCGCAGACTCTGAGTTTCATCCCTTTCATCGTCACTAATCACCACAATGGATTCATCAGATGAATCCTGCACCCTACCCGTTGAGGCATTTTTGGAGAGAGGTGTATTTGTATTCAATGCCGATTTTGGGGGTCGAACTCCGAATTCTCCTTGACTGAGCTGGGGGATTGTGGCGTTTTGGGATTGGTCTGAGAGGGCGTTTTCTTCATCAGAAGAAGCACCCGAATCTCTAGCCTGTATATGGACGTCTTCGTCGGATGACACAATGAAAGTCTCTCCCCGTAGCGCCAGCATATTGAGTGGGGTGATTAGTCGGTGATAGGGATTGTGGGAACGATAATGTCGAGGTGCCTATACAGGGGAATGGGTGAAGGAGGGAGGAGGGAGGAAGGGAGTGTTTTATGCAGGGCGCTACTAAGAAACTACCAAAACGCTATTCAGTATTAGCAAAGCGTAGGGTATTGTGTTTGTAGATTGTAGAGTCTGTGAGTAGTAGGTAATGACCGCGCTTTAGCGTGGCGCGCGACCACATCACAACTGCGAAAAGAGATGGGATGGTGTTTTTAGCCGAGAAGCACATAGACAACCCAACAGAATGTCAATTTTCTAGAGAAGTCATTCTAGCAGAATTCTAGTAGCATTGTAGTAGCATTGTAGTAGCATTCTAGACAGCACTCTAGACACCATTTCTGTTCCATAATCAAACCCCTTTCTGAAACTTTAAGCCTAGTACATAAAACCCCCTATTGATCCTTTTGGTATCCAATCAAACTAAAATTCTTTAGTCATATCAGTAATCATGAAACATTTAAATGGCTTATGTTCAGAACAATTCAGAGTTTTTTATACATCTTCAACATAAGCACATACACTCAGATTTAGCGTCCAGAATTTTTGGTCCATCTAAAGGATCATCCAATTCCACTTGTTTCAAAAATAACAACATCCGATCCAAAGTATGTTACTCTTTGCCATGTGTGTATTCAGAGTCTGCTTTGATCCACACACGTTTCACATCTTAAGTCAGTTTTGCAGAGCTTAAATTGACAAGGCTTAAGTTGACAGCTTCATGTCAGTCACTTCTCCGAAGCTGTTTCCTCACGACTCGGGTGACTTAAGAAGTCACCGTTTTCCTCCAAGATCTTATCTAAACAAATGTTCAACTCACGTATTAAACGCTCGTTATCCTCATCAAAAGCTAAACCCCTTTGGTAGTCAGCGCGTGCCTCCTCATAGTTGCCCATGAAGAAGTTGGCCACACCACGCCTCAAGAAGTTGTCCGGGGTGCACATCATCAAGTTGATGAGCATATCAGCATCGTTGAAGGCCTTTAAGTACTCCTCACACTTCAAGTAAGCATCTGCACGACTCATGAGCAAAAGATTGAGCTCCTGGAGAGTACCTTGGAACGATTCGAACTTGTTTCTACGGTTGATCACCTCAATTGCAATGGTGAACTGCTTGGCCGACTCAGTAAACTTTCCTTGTTTAAAGGACTGCACTCCGCCTTCGTAGAGTTTACGGATCATCTTGGACATATCCTTGTTGAAGTTTTCTGGCGTCGGTCTGGGAGGATGTTGGTCATTGAGGCCAATGACTTCTGTCATTAAGATATTCATCTGGTCTAGTTCGAGCTGCAATTTTGGATCCACAGGGTCCTGGATATTCTGGAGGCTCATGCCCTTGATCTTGGGGTTATATCTTAAATCGAATTCCATCTTGGTGTTGTAGTAGGGGAGGGCTAGTAGTGGTGACGTGTTGATCGCGAGTAGCACCACTAGACACGTGCACCACTAGACCCGTGCACCGCACTGAATGCAGGACCACAAAAACCCATTAGTTTGTAGAACTCAAATTGCATTGGTGAGTTAGAGAGTACGTACGTATATATATATGTGTGTGTAGGGGAGATTGGAGCTTAAGGAAGAGTCTGGGTATTACTCTTAGAGTTGAGCCCTCGGAAAGACCGGATTAGAAGACGCGGGTGCATAAACACCCGTACATCCGCTTACCCCAAGACAAAAAGGACCAACGCAAGGTGGGCAAATTGGGAGAATTTTATTTAAAGAAAAAACAAACATAGCTATTGAATTCCGGAACACACACTGGTAAGATTTGGGGACATTAGGCTGCAATGTGTAGGAGCTACGTATGACAGTAGAGCGAGAACCGGGGTTTCCGAGGGTGTTAACCTTCCACCCATCAGACTCTGCTTTAGTCTATGTTAAAGTTATGTACAGTCCCCGCACGACGCAACTTTGTTTCAAAATATTTTGCGGCCACATGATGTTTCAAGAAATCCCTCAAAATATTCCAATATATAAGCTTGGTAGTTTTCCCATTTAATACAATCATCTTTTTATCATTATACCATATTTTGAACATGACTTCCCTTGAAAAACTCAATTCAACTAATTAATGACTACTCAATGATATTACGATTATACTTATGAAGTACTGGTTTCTGGAAGTCAATTATGGCTTCTTAACCAAAACGGGACATCTGTTAGATTCTTGTTGAGCCTTCTGCACCTAATTGGTTATGTTCATGTTGATGGCTTTCAGTAAAGGTAATCCAGAGTTTGTATAAGTTATTACTATGACAGACTATGACAGACTATGACAGACTATGACAGACTATGACAGACTATGACAGACTATGACAGACTATGACAGACTATGACAGACTATGACAGACTATGACAGACTATGACAGACTATGACAGACTATGACAGACTATGACAGACTATGACAGACTATGACAGACTATGACAGACTATGACAGACTATGACAGACTATGACAGACTATGACAGACTATGACAGACTATGACAGACTATGACAGACTATGACAGACTATGACAGACTATGACAGACTATGACAGACTATGACAGACTATGACAGACTATGACAGACTATGACAGACTATGACAGACTATGACAGACTATGACAGACTATGACAGACTATGACAGACTATGACAGACTATGACAGACTATGACAGACTATGACAGACTATGACAGACTATGACAGACTATGACAGACTATCACACACTATCACACACTATCACATTGTACTTCGGTGATATTCATGATCACATTGTTACAATGTTTCAAATTTGTCTGCATACGAAAACATTTTCAGCAGAGCACACTCAAACTATTTGACACAGTTGCAGGTCGACTCATTCAATTCCAACTTAATGGTCACAAAAAGTTTGGGAAAAGTCACATTTATTGGTACATTATTCTTGCCATTAAATGTTATAACAGGTTTATTCGGGATGAATGTGAAATGCTAAGACAAGGGAAAAACAATTGGTTTTATGGTATACTCGGATGCATGACTTTACTTGCTTGGCCGCATTTATCTTGTCAAGTGGTGGTTGTCTCACATGGAGAGAAGAGAGGAGGCTTAAGAAAGTGAAAAAAAAGTCTATCAAGACTTACAGCTTGAAGAACTGAAGACGGAAAGCTGTCAAGTCAATCGGTAACTTCCCAGGCTCGCTAATTAATACGACAGCATGATTAAGTGAGAATCTTCTTTTAAATATCTCATTATGGCTACTTATTGTGCTCCTTCAGCTTCTTGGTCTTCATGAACACGGGCTCTTCTTTTCAACGGGAATCCAGATCTCATTTTCGACTTTATTTTCATGCCTAACAGGTCATTTATTCCTGAAAACCTTGTATCTCCATTGCGTCAATTGCTTATTCTTGCTGTACCGCCTCTCATCCTTCAAAGCTTGCTCCTTAGCTTTATATGGATCAAACTTCTTGATGCAGAAGTATCTGTTCAAATCACGGTCGTCTGCCAAAAGGATTTCTCTGGTAGACAAGCCGTAACTATCGGAGCAAACTTCTCTGTACTTGAATTTAATTTCGTGGTACGTCTCTCTTCCTCAATTTCATCCCTGATCTTCAATGCGTTAGCCTCCACCAATGACTGAGTCTTGTCTTTCAAAGACTTCTTCTCTTGGCAGATAATTCTCTTTCAAGGCCTTTCTTATGACTGACTATGATTGACTATGACTTATGATTGACTATGACTTATGATTGACTATGACTTATGATTGATTATGATTGATTATGATTGATTTATGAGTGACTATGACTATGAGTTTTAAGTTATGAGCTATGAGTTATATAAATGTCTTATGACTTAAGACTATGCCTTCTGACTGACTATGCCTTCTGACTGACTATGACTTCTGACTAACTATGCCTTCTGACTGACTATGCCTTCTGACTGACTATGACTTCTGACTAACTATGCCTTCTGACTGACTATGACTTCTGACTGACTATGACTTCTGACTGACTATGACTGACTATCACTATGTCTTATGAGTTATTTAATCTCCATCATTGTTTCATTGATTTCTCATTTAATAACACTTCTCTTAGGTCAAAAATTCTCTTTCTTTGTGAACGTTACCAATGGTGGTAGATACCTGCACCCAGCAGACAAGGCCTGTGGACGTGTCTTGGAAAAAGGCGAATGGGTGTATAGATGTGAGGACTGTGGATCTGATACAACATGTGACATTTGCGAGCACAGTTTCAACCGTGATGATCATCTTGATCATTCTGTGATCATGTACATGCCTGGAAGTAGTGGAGGAATATGATGTGGAGATGAACCCGCAATAAGCTTACTTCTCGGATTAAGCTGATTAATGTTGAGAGGGGATGGAGAAACCTGGAGAGTTAAGGAGGTATAACTAGCCAAGGCAAAGGTACTAACCATTATATTTATGGGTACCACACTAGCCATGCGAGTAATCACCTACATGGTCAAACATGGAATCGCCATAGACCCTGATAAAGCAGCCGGAATTGTCATTGACCATAGCAAGCAGGAGTACTATTCATCCATCCCCTAACTTCACCGGAGTTGTCATTGACCCTAAACAAATACGATTACAACGACAATACAACCATTCCGTACACTTACAAGTGAATGGTTTCGCCCGTAGTTAAGACCTTACAGGGAAAATATGCAAGTGTATAAACCTGATTTCCAAATAAAGGTTTCATCAACGAAACAGAGTCAAAGAATCTAAGAATTAGTATACTACTAGTGATAGAGATATTATTATTAGTTAGTAGTGTAGCAGAGCCAAACTCTCGCACCTGACCATGTTTCAGCTTTGGCTGCTATTTTTCGCACACCCCTCACCCAAGTCTATATAAACGCTGATTCCCCACCGACAAATGACCAACTACAACATTCGAACATTCTGAATCACTTTTAATTCTACATTATCTGATTATGATATGTTGATTTTTGGGGATGTTATAATAATGTGATTAGTGAATAATTCTACCCTACGCTGTGGCATTCTTGAAGTAACTATAGACTAACTATAGATTGACAGACTGACAGACTGACAGAGTGAGTAAGTGAGTGACTATACTGACACAGACTATACATTAACTATAGACTGACTGACTGACTGACTGACTGACTGACTGATTGAGTGACTGATTGAGAGACAGGCAGACTGACTGACTGACTGACTGACTGACTGAGTGAGTGAGTGAGTGTTGACTGACTACTGACACAGACTGTACTGAAACAGACTATACATTAACTATAGACTGAGTGAGTATACCAATCTGACTATCTGACTATCTGACTATCTGACTATCTGACTATCTGACTATCTGACTATCTGACTATCTGACTATCTGACTATCTGACTATCTGACTGACTGACTATACCAATCTGACTATCTGACTGACTGACTATACCTATCTGACTATCTGACTATCTGACTATCTGACTGACTTACTGAGTGAGTGAGTGAGTCAGTGAGTCAGTCAGTCAGTGAGTCAGTCAGTCAGTCAGTCAGTCAGTGAGTCAGTGAGTCAGTCAGTCAGTCAGTCAGTCAGTCAATCACTCACTCACTCACTCACTCACTCACTCACTCACTCACTCACTCACTCACTCACTCACTCACTCACTCACTCACTTACTCACTGACTGACTAACTGACTGACTGACTGACTGACTGACTCACTGGCTGACTGACTCACTGACTCACTCACTCAGTCAGTCACTCACTCACTCACTCACTCACTCACTCACTCACTCACTCACTCACTCACTCACTCACTCACTCACTCACTCACTCACTTACTCACTGACTGACTAACTGACTGACTGACTGACTGACTGACTGACTGAGTGTAAAATAATCAGTGCCGCCTCCTTCAACTCCCTCATTAAATCTCCATTTTAAAGATACTCATTTGTAGTGGTGTGCGCGGTGGAACTGGCCAAGAGCAAGCGCCTGTACATCCGCGGGGTTGACAGTGAGCGCTCTTGTGAAGACCGCAGGCAAAGGAAGTCGATCGCGACTGACCTGGCTACGAGGATAAATACTACTAGAGTGTCAATTTGATATTGGGATTATATACTACTACTCTACTGACTACTGACTACACAGAGACTACTCTATTAGTCATAGAGATTACTAATGTTAGTAGCCTAATTACTACTCTTAGAACATAGTCATATTACAGAGTATCCTCATTAATGGTTGTCCGGTTGACCAAACTATCAAAGGAAAAATGTCCACTTGGCTTGGATCTACTGACGTCTCAATTTACTTTCATATACTTTATATAACTATGACATAGTCATAGTCTTGACACATAAGACAAGGACTACTATAACTATGTTTAATCATTATAATGACAGGTGTATAGTCATAGGGACTGGCAAGTGGGAACCCCTCACCTTACTAATAGCAAGAGTATTATTAAACTAGGTGTCTTCTGAATAGGGTCATAGATATTAGGGTCATAGATGGCTTAGTCTGGGGATTATGTGTTAGTCTAGACCTCTTAGTGTGGATGTCACGTGACCAATATACCCATCCATCCCTGAAATCTCTCAGAAACAGACTGACTCTATAAAATTATCATCTACCTCATATTATGTGTTGGTTATATAGAGCGCCTGCATATACGCGCCCGCTGCTGCTGGTACTGCTGGTGGTGCTGCTGGTGGTCGCAGCTCATTTTGCACCCAATTTCGCAAACAAATATTTCTCCCACCCATCTTTCTTGCCTGGCTTTACAATGATTGAAATCAATTGTAGAACCAGCCTTGGATCTGCAGGATCTGCTGAGTCAAAATACTCCTTCTCGGACCTGTCAATGATTGACTTGGTCCGGGGCTTGAATGGCGCCTCCTTCGACCCTTTTGCTGACGGACCAAACGACCCTTCCATAGACACCGACCTGCAAGATGAAGTCGAAGATGAAGAAGGCCTTATTCCTGTTCCCAGCAATGGAAACCCGGGCACTTATCTGAGAAGAAGATTGAGCTCCAATATTACTGGGCTTCGAAACAGGATCTCCAACCAAAACCTTATGGAATACTTGGGAACACAGAGAGGAAGAGACGAAGATGCAAGAGTGAGAAGGCATAGGCTTTCCACCAGAGGCCGTCTGTCATCTATTAGCAAGCGTACCACAAAGCCTTCGGAGTCTGTTTCGGAAGAATCCCCTGAGGAAAGGAGACCCATTCTAGACAATACCGACGCTATATGTGCTGGTGAGACGTCCAATACTTTACATGTTGCTGATGATTTCAGATCACTTGCAAAGCCCGACATGCTAGCATCTCGTTCAGTTAGTGAAGATACGTCCAAGCCAAAAAAGCTCACTCGGAAACCTCCTACAGACCAGATGCCCAAGAGCTTAGAAGAGAGCGAAAGGGGGGGAGAAAAAGTGTCTGATTTGGAGAAGAGGGGGAAAAAGGGGGATTCTGGAAAGGATTCTGGAAAGGATTCTGGAAAGGACTCCGGAAAGGATTCTGGAAAAGACTCCGGAAAAGACTCCGGAAAAGACTCCGGAAAGGATTCTGGAAAAGACTCCGGAAAAGACTCCGGAAAAGACTCCAGAAAAGACTCCGGCAAGGATTCAGCAAAACCTCATACTAATCTGACTCATGCTAAAGGCGTCTCTAAGAAGGAAAAGAAGCCTACGGCTAATCTGGCAGAAAAGAAAAAGTCACACAAAGCTGCTTTCAATTCACTTGATCCCCAAAAAGAATCAGATAATACTATCATCCCCACCAAATCTGAGACAGAATCAAAGCCCAAAGACTCTCATCTCAGTACAACATGGATGCGCAAGTCAGCTTCAAGCCTATTCCCTCTGCTTACCCATGAAGGAGCAAGCACCCTTCCACCATTCCAGAGATGGTCCAATTTGCTTGGAAGCCACAGCAGCCATGTCGATGGTAGTACTTCAGTTTTTCTTCCTCGGGCAAGTGAAGACTGTAACACCTTCTCAGGTGCAGAGCTCTTGCAACATGATATTGAGCCTCGCAGCAGTATTCTGGCCTGCACAGAAAGCGGAAAGCGGATATATTGGCGAAAATTGATCTGTGGCCGTTTTTCTTGGGGTCGTAAGACTTCTAAGATTAAAGAATTGCCCCTATGCAACAGTGCAGCAGTGAAAATGAGCTTGAAGGAAATGGTTTTGGATGGAGAGAAACTGTTGATACTGGGGTTGAGAAGCCGAAAGTGTGAATCCAAATGTGAAGCTAATAAGGGTACCGGAAAAGGAGACAAAAGAAAAGAAGTGTCCAAAAATGGAAACAAAAGCAAAGAAGTGTCCGGAAATGAAAAAAAATCCGAACAAATAATATCCAGATGCGGTAATGGAAACAAAAGCTCTTTCAAAACCACTACTAATAACCGTAACTCTACGGATTTTGCAACTGATGAATCCAAAAAGACCCCTTCTCTCGAGAATAAGGCCAAATCTGGAACCATATCTGAAGCTAAAGGAAAGCCTATGTCATCAAAGAGTGCACACAAGCTGAATAACAAATCTTCCGAAGTTAAAAGCAAGAAGAAAACGGCCAAGTCCAA
Source organism: Metschnikowia arizonensis (assembly GCA_002370875.1). Classification (NCBI taxonomy): domain Eukaryota; kingdom Fungi; phylum Ascomycota; class Pichiomycetes; order Serinales; family Metschnikowiaceae; genus Metschnikowia; species Metschnikowia arizonensis. The sequence goes on along the minus strand of NLAU01000929.1, from coordinate 24,475 downwards.
AAAATCCGAAACTACTCAGAAGCCTTAGGTTGTTTTGTTTATCCACCGCTCTAATGTTATAATGTTGCTTCTGCAGGGTTTTATCTCTAATGCTATAGTGTTGCTCCTGCAGGTGGGCTCTCGCAGCCATTAAATTAATCTGAGTCACCCGCGCTATCGCTCTTCTCCTATATTACTTCTTTTAATTATACTCAATCCGATGTTCAACTTAAATACCTTGGTAAGGCCTAATATTGCAAACCTCCAACCTTACCGCTGTGCACGTGATGACTTCAAGGAAGGTATTCTCTTAGATGCAAATGAAAATACCCATGGTCCGGCTCTTAAATCCATTTCCTCCTGGGAACATGCCTTGCAACTCAATAGGTACCCAGATCCACACCAAATTGTGTTGAAACAGCAAATTGTGGACTTTCGAAATCAACTGCCCAATGCATACTTGAAAAATGGTCCAAAACTCTCCCCAAAAAACTTGTGTTTGGGGGTAGGACTGGACGAAAGTATTGATATGCTCTTGAGATGCGTGTGTATCCCAGGAAAAGATAAATTGTTGGTGTGTCCGCCCACCTACGGTATGTACTCAATCTGTGCGTGTGTCAATGATGTGGAATTAGTGAAAGTGCCTTTGACGGTACCAGATTTCCAGGTGGACTGTGAGGCTGTGCTTCAAACCGTCCAGAACAACCCTTCTATCAAATTAATTTATGTGACGTCTCCAGGAAACCCAACCGCCAAGTTAGTTTCCGTGCAGGAGCTTGTAGCTTTGGTGGAGAAGGCTCGGCACCTTTGGAATGGGCTCGTGGTGGTGGACGAAGCATACATTGACTTCGCTGAGCCCGTGGACGGGAAATCGCAGTCCATGTGCACCTTAGTGAACCAGTACTACAATCTTGTGGTGATGCAGACTCTCTCCAAGTCTTTTGGGCTTGCGGGAATCCGTCTTGGAATCACCTACTGCAGTGAGGAACTTGCGCAGATCTTAAATGCCATGAAGTACCCATACAACATTTCGCTGTTGACATCAGCTGCGGCCATGAGAAGTATGGAAAATGATGGGCTCTCGGTCATGGCTGGAAACGTGCACCACATCCGGGCGCAGCGGGAGCTTGTGGCCAGAGCGCTAGCCAACATGGAAGGTATAGGCAAGAATATCGGGGGTTTGGATGCAAATTTCCTTCTTGTGGAGATATTGAATAAGGACGGCCTAGCGTCCAACGAGACGGCAAAAAGTGTGTATAATTACTTGGCCACTTCGGACTCTGTGGTGGTTCGGTTTCGAGGAACTGAATTGAACTGTACAGGAGCATTGAGAATCTCTATTGGAACAGAAGAAGAGAATAAGATTATGCTTCAAAGGCTAGAGCGAGCTTTAAGGAAATTTAGAGCAAACTGACCTAGAGTTTACTGTGACAAGAGATTCTGACATCATTGATACTATAGAGAGCTAGATTGAGCTAGATTAGCTAGATTGAGCTAGTTATTGCTATTAATTGCTAGTGATTGACCTGGGGATTGACCTAGGGATTGCTAGAGATTGACCTAGATTCACCTACAGATGACACCTACTTGTGACTTGGTTGGTTATGTAAGTGGTGCGCGCACGCCCACAAATTTTATCTACACTAAAAAACGCACTCTTCCACATCAGAAGCACGCATCATGGCCAAGCAGAACTTCGTGGGCCTAGTGGTGTCCCAAGGCAAAATGAATAAAACAGTCAAGGTGCGTGTACAGGCAAAGACTTATAATAAGCTTGTGCACAAGGAGGTGTTGAAGAGAAAAGATTACCTTGTTCATGACGAAGGAAATATCTGCAAAGAAGGAGATGTGGTGAGAATCGAGACTATCCCCAAAATGTCCCCCCGCAAGTACTTTGCAGTAGCAGAAATGAAAGTGGACAAGGGTCAGAAGTTTGCTTTATACCAGAGCTTGGCCAAGGAGAAAGTGGAGGCGGAAAATAAAGAGCGCTTGAAGGCTTTTTTGGATAAGCGAGAAGAGTACGAAAAAGTCATCAAGAAGGTGGAAGACTTGAAGATTTTAGACCGTATAACCAAGGCATTCCATAGCAATGATAAAGCAGACAAGGAGGCCATTTTACAGCAGGTGGAGGAGATCAAGCTGCGCTACAATATTGTGAACTGGCCCACTACCGAGCCGGTGGTCAATGCAGACATTAACCAGAGTGAGAAGGACTTGAGTATTTTGGAGAACAGAATACAGAATATCAAAATTATTATAAACAAGCTCATGTCTCCGGAGTATAAGGAACAAAGACAGAAGATGTTAGAAGAGACCACGAAGGGAAAATATGGAGATGTGAATAAGCTTGAGAAGGCCATTCAAAAGAACCTTTTGCGGAAGTATGTGTTAGACGCACGGAAGACACTTCCATCAACACTCTGACCAGTATATAGATAGAGTAGTAAGTGATTGATTTTGTTGTCATTCTCACTCTCACTCTCACTCTCACTCTCACTCTCACTCTCACTCTCACACACACACACACACACTCTCTCTCTCTCTCACCCACCTCTACGTGATCATCTTTACATCCTATTTCTCTATTCTCACCATGTCATCACCCTTACAAAACCTACCATAAATCCCTCTACTTAATATCATGCTCAAAAATACCCTCTCCAATGCTAAAGGTCTCACCATTCTGGTGTTTCGTTCTGACTCTCTAAGTATAAAGATATGTTCAAGTGTATCCTTATCCCTAGTGATATTCAAGAGATAGAGGTGATGCGGCGTTAATGAATCAAAAGCCGTTCGATGTGCCTAGCTCACACTTATTTCTCCAGCACTCTCCATATTCCCGTGGTAGCGTGACTAACCTTAACGTGAAGCCAGGAGAACGGCTCTTTGTCATGTGGCTTATGGTGTCAGCATATTTCCCGTTGATATGCTAACTTGGTATCTTTTATAGGTCTTGTCCAGAACTGGAATATGACCCGGACCTTCAAAAAACTATGCGGAAAACGTCCCGTGTTGGCTTTGAATATCTTAGCGTTTGTTTTGGGCATTTTAGGCAATATATCGCTTATGTTGAACTTCCTGGAGCTCTTTCGTTAATCTTTTACGCAATACGTTTCCATTACGTGCTGCATCTTAGCTGCTAGTCTTTTGATGGTCGCAGTGCTTCTAACGGCTCTTGATCCACTTCCTAATGTTGTTCTTACTGAAGACTTTTTGCTTGCAGTATTTACCGTGGGAATGTACTACTTATGCCTGGTGATTATGTTATTCAACTATATTTGCTATTGGCCACACTTAACTTAACACGAAAACAGCGGCTGCTCATGTTTACCATTGCTTTCTGTATATGGCAAGCTTTCAGTGCCATTGCTTTCTGTATATAGCAAGCTTGCAGTGCCATTGCTTTCTGTATATAGCAAGCTTTCAGTGCCATTGCTGTATCCAAGCTCAATCCTGATCTTCCTTATGGCACTCTCTATACTACTGCACTGTATCAATATTGACCATTGGCCTTGGACATGTGCTTCCTATGGGACTAGCTGCCAACATCTATGCCTTGGTGTTTTCTTGTGGGTGTGCTTAGTTCTGCTGCTCTCTGTATTTTCTGCCATCACTTGGAGATGATTCGTGTTAAGACCTTACGAAAGATGAGAGAGGACATACTGCTAAAATCAAGGGACTGATCTTTCTTTTCATTATATTCGCCATATTACGCAAAACACTACTACATACCATTTCTGATGGATTCTCATGATCTTTATTCTGTTTCCCCTTTTACGACCATTGGCCTTCTCGAAAATCGAATAGTGTAATTACTTCAATGCTGTTTATTTCTGCTTTCTATGTCTTCTTACCATTGGCTACGGAGACTTCCACCCTGAGACTCGCTTGGGAAGGGTATTTGTTTGTCATATGGGCCATTGCTGCGGTTCCTTTGATGTCTATTTTGGTGCTTAATATATGGCCGTAAAGGTGGTTCACTTGACGTCTGAAGCCTTGAGGGATAAAGCTGTGGGGTTAATTTTGTGTTTTTTAGGAGGAAAGGAGAACGTGAAGGAGGTGGAGGACAAAAGGGAACATCCCCATCTTCCTTAAACTTATCAACACGCTCAGCTATTCAAAACAAAACAAATCGTCAAGAACATCTCCACTTTTCAGAAACTCTTTGTCGATTTCATGGATTATCCTGATAAAAAATACCACTTGAAGGAGTGGAAAAAGCTACTTGAATACTTCCAAGTGCACACTCTATCTGAGCACCATTTTTGGATGAGATAAACCCTTGAAGTTGCCTATAAAGGAATCTAACTACTAATTGATGTCTGCATTATTCAAGATATCACAGGATATGAACGAATTACAGCAGATGCAGGAAAAGACCTTACATTACTCAACTCATGTGACCACGAGACATTCAACAATGCGCGATCTGAATTTAACTCCGTCTATCAGCTAATTATTGCCCATTCCCCAACTGGCTATCTGCCCGTTTTAACCATCTCCTTCCTGTTACAGAGTTTGAAATCTATTCTATTTAAGCTGGCTCTCTCCTCGGATTGGACGTCTGTTTTCCCCCCCCCCGTGGAGTCTTTTGAGCTAACAGATATGGCACTGCAGGCGGTGCCCCAGCCCTACGACCCCGTGATATGGCGTTTTTCCCGCTTCAAAATCTCCCTTTCCAATCTCCAATATGCTACTTTTACCATCATCGGTATAGCTCTTCTTTGGCCCTGGAACTGCTACCTCAGTGCCCTGGCATACTATGGTGATCGCTTCGTGCACTCTCCTACCTTGGTCAAAATCTACTCGTCCACCATGATGTCTGTGTCAACGATTGCTCAGACCACATTCAATTATTTCTTATCGCAGAAGCAAAGGGCGGCCAATTACAAGTATCGAATCAATGCGGGGTTGGGGCTCACCATAGCCATTTTCGTGGTCATGGCCTTTTCCTGTACCATGGACTTGTTTATCCGGATGAATGATCGTTTGTTCTTCTGTGGGCTCATGTTTATGGTGTTGGTTAGTTCTATGGCGACGTGCTTGGCGCAAAACGGCACCATGGCCACCGTCAATGTGTTGGGTCAGCTCTATACGAATGCGGTGATGGTGGGCCAGGCCATTGCAGGCACGCTTCCATCCATAGCCTTAATCTTGTCAATTTTGGTATTTGGTGATAGAAATCATCACGGCGTTTTTGAATTGCCTGAAGAAGTATCTGATGATTACTATTTTGATAAGAATTACAGCCTTTTTCTCTACTACATCACGGCCAGTTTAGTGTCCATGGCTTCGATTCTCCTTCTTTCCCTTTGTGGTTACTATAAAAAGGAATTGCAGTATCAAGCATTGACAGAGATTATGGAGGACCACGAGATGGAAAATTCGCTCGCCCAAACCCCGGACCCATGCGAAGGAGTTCAGCATAGTTACGTGCCGTTCACTGTGCTTTGGTCCAAACTCAAGTGGATTGTGCTGACCATCTTCTTCACCTTCTCAGTCACGCTTTGCTTTCCTGTGTTTGCGTCGGTGGTTGAGTCTGTGCACATTGACTCCGACTATCTTTTCTTCAAGAAGAGCATTTACATCCCGTTTATTTACTTGTTGTGGAACGTGGGTGACTTGACAGGCCGCATCTTATGTGGGCAGGCGAACTCCAAAGTGCTTATTCAAGAGCCTAAGGTGTTATTTGTTTATTCATTGGCCCGCTTGGCCTTCATTCCGTTGTTTCTCACATGCAACATCCACCCCCAGGGAAAACAGGCCATTATTCCCTCCGACTTCTGGTACATTGTGCTTAACTTTTTCTTTGGGCTATCCAATGGCCAAATAGCAACGTCATGTTTCATGATTGTGGGGGACTACTGTGATAGTGCCGACGAGAAGGAAGCTGCAGGAGGGTTTACCACGGTATTCTTGAGTGTGGGTCTTGCCGTTGGGAGCGTCATGAGCTACCTTTTGGTGCTAGTGGTAGGATAATGGATTGAGTGAGCTACCTTTGCTAGTGGTAATGGATTAAGTGAGCTACCTTTGCTAGAGAAGTTTGAGTATAAGAAGTTTTGGAATTTGTGAAGCACATCATGTTCCTTGCATTTCTTGAGCCTACGTCGAAGACGAAAGAAAGTCTTGAAGAAGTAATCATACTCTTTGGCTATTCCCTGGAAACATATGTAATTCTCTCCGAGATATTGAATTACTAAAAGAACAAGCAGGAGATTAATGGTATGATCAGACTCAAGGATACATCGAAGAAGTGATGAACTGGTACTTTGGAGAATAATCCACTATTGGAATGGGATGGCTTTCAGGAAGAAGACACAGGCAGACTATAGTTCCTCCACCCCCTTAGTAGTAAGCTTGAGTCTTTGATTTATAGACTAGACATAGAATTTATAGATATAATTTTACCCGCACATTCATACATCCCAATTAATGCCTAAATTTATAGGCTACACTTGGCAGTCATGTTGAAGGTGAAGCATACACCACATGTTTCAGCATAGGCTGCAATTCCGCACACCCCTCATAATGTATGCACGTCTACCCCAAAAGTCTATATAAACGGTGATTCCCTGCGAATGAAAGAAAACACAAGAAAAGAATATGAATAGAATATAATTATCATTCATTATGAATATGAATAGAATATGATTATCATTCATTATTATCATTCATTGTCATTCATTATTATCATTCATTGTCATTCATTATCATTATCATTCATTATTATGATTCATTATCATTCATTATCATTATCTTTTATCATTATCTTTCATTATTATCATTCATTGTCATTCATTGTTATTCATTATCATACACTGATGCATAATTCACCATTCATTGTCATTCATTGTCATTCATTATCATACACTGATGCATAATTCACCATTCATCTATGGTACAGATAAATCTAACATATAGGTGTGGTACTTATCACTCTACTTGTGCATAATTATTACAGTCTAAAGCCGAATTCTCAATCATTCAGTTGTCATTCCACCCCCACTACACTGCTTACTTCTGGTAACTATAAGCGGGTCCCGTTAAACAATACATTAACAATACATTTTCTTAAGTCTATACACAGACATTCTCAAGGATATTATGAACATGAAGTAGTTAGTAGTGTAGTTAGTAGTGTACAGTACGTCTAGTCTAGTGCACTTCTATCAAACACTGTTTACCCCACACAATTTAACCCAAAGGTTATAGTAAGGGATTTAATGGATTTTAGTAAATTAGTTTCATCCTCTTTTTTTATTTTATTTCTTATTTTTATTCTCTTTTATAACTATAGCTTTACACTTTTGGCAGCCTCTGTAAAAGCTTAGCAAAAGCTAACAGGTGGTGAAAATATCAAATAAATATCCCAGTCTTTTTATGATAATAACTACACTCAAAAGTCAAAGCCTCCTTTTTACCCACAAATTAGCCAAATTAGCCATTACCCATTGCCCATATTACCCATATTACCCACATAACTACGATGATGATGGCTATTATGGAAAAAGCAGTCTGCAGGATGCGAGGTGTCCAGATATAAACCACCGCACTGTCACTACCAAGAACTATGATTATCATACACCATGTCATTTTGGGAACAAAATAAAGAAATCTTCAAGTCTGCAGGAGTCGCCACCGTCAAGGGTGTAAGCCATGGTACAAAGGCATTAAGTACCACAGGATATAAAGCCTACAAGAAACACTCAGGAGCTTCATCTTCTGGAAAGGATACTAATGACTATGTTCCTAGCTTACCAAACTTGACCAACGAGCAACTCCATGCTATGCCTGCGCCACCACGTCGAGGTCCATGTCAAGGAACAGTTTCAACGGGACAATCAATAGCAACACAAGGGACACAAGCACAAAATCATCAATCTCATCCACAAGAAAATCAATCTCATCCACAAGAAAATCAATCTCATCCACAACAAAATCAATCTCATCCACAACAAAATCAATCTCATCTCCAATCTATTGGTAACTTCACTAATCCTCAGGTAAATCACTTATATCAAAATGTCAATGGACAAGAAATAAACTCTCTCAATCATGTCATTCCTTCATATCTTCAAACTACAGAAATTCCTCCAACTGTTCCACCAAGAATTCCAGGTTTGCATGTTCTTCCATCGGCCCCGTCCGCTACAACTGATTCGTCTAGTTCTTCTACCACTACGCTTAAATCTATGCTGAATATTGCTCATGCTATGCCCTTCTCGCATCCACAAACTGCATCTGCTTATTCTGATACTACCCGTGCTACTACTGTCAAACAACCTGTGGATATATCAATGCTTCCTCCTCCGCCAATTCATAAAAATAGGGGAGCTTCTTCTCTCCAAAATTCCCTGCCTTCTCTGTCCTCAGTGGAACCTCCTGCAAATTCTCGATCCGCCCCAAAACCAATGAAAACTCATGAATCCAAACCTGTCAGCTACACTGAGCTAGATGTCTCAAAACTTGGTCCCCCACCGCCAACAAGACATGATTCAACCGCCAAAAATCTCCTGCTATCTACTGAAGGTCCACTTGCAAGTCCACAAGGCCCATCTGCTGCATCCCAAACAGAGTCAAGTTTGGCTTTACCGCCGCCACTTCCTCCGAGATCGGCTTCTGCTACATTTGATTCTACTTCGACTACCAGAAGTGTTTCTGCTTCGACTCTGAACGAAACTGCTATCCCTGCAAAAGCCAAGAAAGCGCCTCCACCAAAACCAAAGAAATCTCTGGCTCTAGTCACCAATCCTACAGGAAACTCCTTGGCCGAACCTAAAGTGCCGCTTGACCAAGAAAGAGAACCCAAAGCTCCGCACCACATTAACTTTGCTGCAGAAATCGCCAATTTACGGCTTGGAAAGCCTACGCAAACGCAGAAATCACTGGACTCTGAGGTTGCCAGCACGAAAAGTCCACCCCCAAAACCATTGAAACCTCAATTATCAGTTGAAGAAACCTCATCTGCAAAGCCTAAATTTGAAGCAGACAGAGACTCAAATTTCCCAATCAAACCGCCTAAGCCAGGAATCTTAAGCAAACCAGAGAAACCCGCTAAGCTCATGGCACCACAAGTGGCCTCAGAAATTGAAATTGCCACCAAGGTGGCAAATCCCGTCGATGACCAAGCCTCTACTCCATCAGTTCTGGGGTCTCCACCTCCAGCACCGGCACCCAGAATCTACAAAAGGGCAGCAATAGCGATTCCCAAAGCAGCAGTTAAGGCGCCCGAATTGGATCTCGAAATTTCCACTGGGTGGTTTGCCAGAACGCCACTTCAACTTCCAAAATCGCTTCAAGGCCTTAATTATTCGTCGGGATTTCAATCTTCGACATTCACATCAAGAGGCGTGAAGACAAAAAATTCCTTACGAACGCTAACCGTGACGCTTCGCGATTTGTCTAGGCTTGAATATGTCATCAAGTGGAAGAACCAGGACATTTCCAAAGCTTCGATGGAGTTGATGAGGTTTATTCCGTCGCCAATATCACAAAAAGTGCCCACAACAGCGGAATTGATTGCCTACAGTTCCCGATTCGGACCCCACATAGTTTCATGGTGTCAACATAATTTAGGAAGGAAAGTTGGAAATGGTGAGTGTTGGGACTTGGCAAAGAATGCGTTGGAGAAAGGGTGCGGAAGGCATGCCTTTGTGTCTCAGTATTTACACCACGGATTTCCTATTATAGAGGTGACTGGGTCGTCCAATGGATTCTCTTTGGTTAAAGAGCCCATGGACGAAATCAGGCCCGGCGACATCTTGCAATTCAAGTCGGCTAAGTTTAACAATAAAACTCGCGGAATAACACAGATTGTGGGAAGTCCACACCACACTTCCGTTGTTTTTGGCAAGTCAAATGATCGGGTTTTTGTATTGGAGCAAAACGTATCCAATGTCAAGACCGTGCAAAGGGGCGAATATAATTTACAGGACATTATTGAGGGTTCTTTTATGGTATATAGACCCATGCCCAAAGAATGGGCAGAGTAGGACTGAATGGGCAGAGTAGGACTGACTGCACAAACTGATACTCCCACTGAAAATACTTTTTGGAAAGTACTAAGTTAATAGTGAATGGAGTATAAGGAGAAAGATAGTAGAAACCAACTATAGATCTATAGTAATTGGAACATTTGATAGTTTGGACATTGGTTATTAAGGGCGTACTGCATCTAGGTCATTAGCACATTTTAGCGCATCGCAACTTCACTACCCACTAGCCAAATCTGAACTTACTCTTTCAGATGCCTACCTCTGAGGCCCAAGCCCCTGTTTTATCTACCCCCCAGACTGATGAAATATTTAGCTATGCTAAGGTTAATAAAGCAGAACTAAAAAGAGACCATTTGGGTCTAGCCCATGGTGAAGACTATATGGAAAAGCTCCATGACTACTACTCATTAAAGGAATTAGCGGCCTTTCTTAACCGCCGGGACACGGAAAACCCAGAAAAAAGGGTATATCAGAAGGTTACGCTCCAATTTCCTGATTCGTTGATATGTGACTCTGCTGCCGTTGTGCAGATTCTTCAGAAGATGCTTGGTAATATGGGAATAGACAAGGAACAGTCTAGCCAAGGGAGTCAACCGTTTCAAGGGAGTCAACCGCTTCAATTAAGCCAACCGTGTCAATCAAGTCAACCGTGTCAATCAAGTCAACCGTGTCAATCGAATCAACCGTCTCAGAGCTCTTCATGCTCTTGCTCTTCATCCCCCTCGGATTCATCTAATATACAAAGTCAGTCGCTGGAACTGCGGCTTTGGATTTTGGCAGACACTTCTTATTCTTCTTGCTGTATCGATGAAGTGGCTGCTGAACATGTGGGTGCAGACTTGGTAGTCCATTTTGGAGATGCATGTCTCAATCCAGTCGCTTCAATTACATCGGCCTATGTGTTTGGAAAGCCAAAACTAGATCTAAATGATATTGAGGCCAAGTTCCGCCTGCGCTACCCTCTACCCCACAAACAAACAGTTGTGTTGATGGCTGACGCTTCCCACACTTACCTTTTGGAAGCTGTGGCGCCGCGTTTGCCGGAATACTCCATCATAAGGGCAGACTTACACCTCCAGAACGACGTCACATGCATCGGGTATCGTCCACAATTCAATGGACATGGAGATGTTGTTGCTCTTGGGAGAAAGTTGTTGTTACCTGAAGGTTTCATGGCAGAAGATAACTTGGACCTACTTGGGCTAGACCTCTTCCACGTGACAGTTCCAGAACCACCCCGACTTCTCCAGCTCACGACTCAGTTCCATTCGGTTACCACATACCTGAATGGAAACATTTCCCAGGGCCCGTTCCCCAGCCTTATGCGCAGGTATAGGTACATGCACATGGCCCGGTCTGCCGGCACCATTGGGATACTTGTCAACACACTCTCATTGGCCAATACAAAGAAAGTCATTAGCGAGATGGCCAAGAAGATCAAAAGTGCAGGAAAAAAGCACTACTTGTTTGTGGTGGGCAAACCCAATGTGGCCAAACTCGCCAATTTCGACGCGGTGGATGTGTGGTGTGTTTTGGGCTGCGACCACCTGGGTATTTTGTTGGACCAAACCGGCGACTACTTCAAGCCCATAGTCACTCCTTACGAGCTTTTATTGGCCATTGGTGACGAGTTGACTTGGACAGGCCTGTGGATCACTGACTTTGAGGGAGTACTTTCTCTTACAGGAGCACATGAAGAGACGAATCCCCTGGTCCATGAAGAGGATCATGAAACTAGTGATGACGAGCCGGAATTTGACGCTGTGACTGGAAGATTCGTCAATGCCCGGCCTTTGAGACACCTCAACCATCTCCAGATTGCCCTGGAGCTTGCACACGACGATGAAACCTCTTTGGCGGTGGTCCAGAAACTTCTGGGCACAGTTGTTCTTAAGAACACTGTGTCTACGTCTGCTTCACATTTGCAGACGCGAGAGTGGACAGGTTTGGGAAGTGACTGGACTAGCTCCGAGCAACTTAGCCAAGAAGGTGCAGAAGTGGAAGAGGGTGATATTGGGATAGCACGTGGCTACTCATTTGACACCAATACCAAGAAGACCTGATGTATTTTGGAGATTACAGGACATATGATGTGACACTAGACTGGAATGGTTCTGGTCATCTTTTAACACAGACTCTAAGTTGGCTTCTCTACAGACACTCTCAGGTATGTCAACTGATCATCATCAGCATACAAACTCTATTTAATTATTACATGGTGGTAACTTAACCGAGTTTAAGGCCTATGAAAATATTCATGCATAGAAGTTCAGTCAACAATCTGGCTTTATATGCCGTTTGGTAGTAGCGTTGATGGTCATTGTATCACGTGGTGCGCATGTGACCACATCGCATCTCCACGCTCACCTTTAAAATTCCCCTGCTCATGGCTGATATAGATACCATTGTACACACACTCTGCCACATCCGTACATATGTGTATGTTGTGGCAGCAGCAGCAGCCTGTATTCAGTGGCAGTGGCAGCAGCAGTGGCTAGTGACAGGGATAGTGACAGGGCTAGTACTATGTGCAGTCCTCGAAGGGTTTCACCAGGTCAACCAGAGACTTCAACGACACTCCAACTTCCCAGCAATTTCTCTGAATGATGTCGCTTTAGTAACGGGCGGGTCACGTGGCTTGGGTCACGCGCTCGTGCTGCTTCTCGTGCAGAAAAAGTGTCGGGTGATTGTGTTGGACATTGAGCCCTACGAACCAACCACCGCACCGCTCTCCAACCACCTCGTGCGCTACGTGCACTGTGATTTGGCATCAGTGGAAAAAACTTATGATGTGGTACGGCATATAATACTCGACTTGGCCAATCAAAACAAGCATATCTCCATTCTTATCAACAACGCCGGAGTACGCCATAGCGGGCTGTTCCTCGGCACAGACCACAACACAATCCAGCGTGTTTTCAATGTGAACACGTTTTCGCCAGCCGCCATTCTCCGAGCGGTGATTGGCGATCACGTGATGCACACGCGCAAAAGCCTGCGCTTTCTTTCCGTGGTAAACGTGTCTTCGATTTTGGGAGCTTTTGGCCCATGCAATCTCCTGGCGTACTCGGCATCGAAGGCGGCTTGTATGCAGTTCCATGAATGTTTAAGCGAAGAGGTTCGGGCTTATCCCAGGATTCTGATGCTTCTTGTTCTTCCTGGCCAATTGGACACCACTATGTTTGGCGATGTAATACCTAGCAAGGAATTTTTGGCGCCAGTGGTGGACCACAGGAAACTTGCTCAAAGAATCTTGGCACGAGTAGAACAGGGAGGCACGGGTGTCATGTGTGAACCTTTATATGCCAATTTCCTCCCAATGATGAAGGTGATGCCTATGCTGATTCAGAAACTTGCAAGATCGTTTTCGAAGATGGATGAGAAAATTGATGCCTGTGAAGAACATTAAGAGAAGAAACATGTCCCTGGTGGACAGACCAATATATAGACTATTTATTGATGCTGATTATCAAGACGGCACCAGATAAAAACAATTGAGGTGAAACCCGTACATTCCCAAATCTTTTCAATTTCACATCTTCATTGGCTTTTCTTCTCCAAAAGACCCTTAAAAATAGCCATGGTTTCAGACTCGTTCAAGTAGCCATGCTCATCAAACATCTTTGTAAATGAGATGTTCTCTTCATGTGCACTTCCATCTCCAAATACAATCTTCAATCTGTATATAGGTTCAAATGGCTTGGTTGATGTGTACACCGAAACCTTGTTTCCCTTGTTGTACCCAATATATGTGTTGTTTTTATATTGGGGTGCCTTTGTAAGATAGTATAATGCTGAGCTGACGGCAGAGTACACCACAACCAGCGCCATAATCACATAGTAACTGTCTTTAAAACTCACCTTTTTCTCCAAGTAGTATAAGAAACCACTGATGGCCACAGTGATCAAACCTAGCGCAAGTTTCAAGTCGATCAAGGTGAACGACTGTTCATATCCAAGTTGCAGGAACGCCTGAGGAAGGAACTCATCAGCCTCAGTTTTCAAGTCCGCAATGGAGCTGCTGTTAGTAAATTGAACTCAATGACAAAGATTTTGCTGGACATACTTTAAGTTGACCTTTTTACCCATGTTGTAGTGGATTGGATGATGGATGATGTGTCCGCTGGAGAATAGGACGCGCACACGTCACGTGTGCGCTCTGTACACTCCACCACTCTATAGTGGTTCCATCTATGAAGAAAGCAACACGTATTTCTTTTTCTTCTTCCCCTTCTTGGGGTTTTCTGCCTGCTGCCTCTCGATTTCATCTCGTGCCTTTCTTATCATCTCTGCAGTCTCCCAATCGTCTTCATCACACAGTGCTCTTGGCACTTGAGTGCCCCAAATGGACTTTTTAGTTTGAACATCTGCTGTATTCTCATCTGCACTCTCAGATAAGGCAGGAAGCTCGCGGTGGTCGGAGATAGTGAGACTGGCCATGATAGCTGGGGTCAAATCATCGTAGTCTTCGGGCCTGGCATGTCCGTTATTTTCTCTCTCTATGTATTCACGAGCCCGGCGTTCGCTCTCGTTTATGGCACGCAAACGGTCGTTTTCCTCCTTTCTAAGTTTTCTTGCGCTGGCCTTGCTTCTCTTCATTAGCTCGAGCTCATACTGCTTCCAGGCATCTGCGGTCAAGAACTCATTGTTTTTCCACGAACACTCCAAAAAGCCTAATAAAGTTCCGTGCGGTAAATGCGAAAGGTACTTTAACTTTGACGTTGCAGAATCAGCATCAAGCTCTTTATAGCGAATGTTTTCCACCTTGGCAACCACCGAGTCTGGAAGTTGCATGTAGCTGTCAATATAACAGGTCTTGAGAACCTTCATATCTAGAGGTGAAAGAACGTATGTGGTGGAAGATTTGAAGCCCGTTTGGTAGTAGTAAAACGTCTGGCCAGCCAGTTGTGAAGGGCTCATATCGGCCACGGGGTAGTGCTCGCTGAAGGACACAGACCATGCCTTTATATCGTCATCGATGGCCTGCATGGCCATTTCCACATATTTGCCATCGTCCATGTAGAGTTCCCGGTCGACCTTGTAGGCCGCTTGAATATCCTCCTTTTCTTGTTGATACATGGTCAGAACATAGGCAAAATCTGCCTTGAAGAACCGCAGGTAGCCCAAGAAATGTTCCGACAAATCCACCGAAGGAAACGTGGATTGATTGTAACCTTGCATGGAACGGGGCAACGGAACAATGCCACAAGAGTTTCTGGTCATAAGCGTTAAAACCACATCGTCGCCGATCTTGGGCACCTCAAAGCGCTCATCCACATCCACTATCTGTACCGGCTTTACATCGTGTTTCCGAATAATAGACCCACACAATGGACAGTCGTTGTATTTCTCCACTATGGCCTTGCTTTCCCGTTTCATATGCACCGGTACCTCATTAGATAAGAGGGAGAGGAGACATGTCAAACACAAGATATGACCACAGGATGTGATCATACGGGGGGCCACTAATTCGTTCGAGAGACATATTGGGCATGAAGGCCCTTTGGGTACTATAATGCGGATGATATCATGCGCATCCACAGGCACATTGGGGTCGAGTTGTTGAGCCTGGTAGTGCTTACGGCCATCCACAACAAACTTGTAGTTTAAGTTGATAAACTGCATACCATGTAAAAAGAGGCGCTTTTTCTTGGAGCACTCGAAGTTTCCTCTTTTGGCTCTGTTGACCGGGTTCTTTTGATGCTGTTGATGGTATTGGGGCAGATCTCTGTACAGCTGGTAGTTGAAGAAGTTATTAACCACATTGTGGTGTTTTCTAGACCTGGAATTATGTTTTCCGGATTCATCATGTTTGAGTTCAGGGAGTTTCTTCATTTTGGTATCGTCATTCATAGGATATCAGGGATTTTTCAGTGTGAAAGGATTGGGGGTATTTATATAAAGATTAATAAGGATGTAGATTAAACTGGAATTAAAGTTGGAGTATTAGAATGGGAGTTTTAGAATGGAAGTAGAGTGGAAGTAGAGTAGAAGTGGTTAAAGTGGAGTGATATTAAATATCTGGAAATAGCTTTGCTTGGTATATGAATAAATATTGACTAGTATTGATTGGTGGTAGAGTGAAGTTGAGGCATCTATATTGGCAGCAAGATGAATATACTACCAGTATATGTGAACAGATGTTGGGGCCTGGAACAGAGGAGCTGAATGAAGTGACTGGCGCGTTGTCACGTGTGCACCACGTGAGCACATTTCCTGTTACGTCATCGGCTATGTGGCACCCAATCACTCTCCTTTTCAAGGTCCACTTGACCTGCCATTATTCTCACCTAAAGTGGTGTCTCTCTTCCCTAAATTATTACTGGCCCTGCCACCTGCACTACCTCCCACTCCTGCCCAACCCTACACTACCCAGTGTTACTGTGGCCTACACTCACGGCTGTTAGCTACAGGAACAGGAACAGTCCGCGCACGTACTAGACTATTTCTAACCACGCTATCGCCCTTATACTTCTGGTTCTTTCGGAAAGAGTTTACCCGGACTAAACCTACAGTGTCAAGCGACCTAGCTCAAGCTAAACTCAATCTGAGTGGTTATCAAGAATAGCTAGAAATCCTTACCAGCAAGCTACAGATTTATAAAAGCCACAGAGGCTTAGAGAAGCTATCGAATAGCTTAAGAAGGAGCTAAGAGAGCTAAATAGCTAAATTTAATAGTGATCAGAAACCAAAATTGTTGAGAAAATTCGAAATTAGGGCAAATTCCAAATTAGGGCAAATTTCTAGGGCAAATTCCAGATTACGGCAAATTTCTAGGGCAAATTTCAATTATCAATACATCCTTACTATCTATAAATGTCAGAATTACCCTCACATCCCCCAGACTATGATACCCTGCACACGCAGTATCATGGAATTGAACAGTTTGAAATCGACGACTCCAATACTCGTCAAGCTATACATATCTCACGGTTGGTTAGGGCTTGGCATGCTACCCAGAGAGCCTATATCATCTGCAAAGGGCTTATCATGGCACCCATTCTTCATTACCTGGCTCCGCTTCGGGAAGCATATTCCTTTGCTAACCATAAATATGAACTGTACATATTGAAAGTGGGCAATCCGCTTATGGTGAAGCGGCTTCTATACGTGTCGTTTGCCATGGTGCTAATGTATGCAGTCTCCATGAATGAAAACAGCGACGGTGTAAATGGAGCCAGTGGCGGAGCTTTTTCTAGCGGCAAGTTTTATGATGTGGCTCAACTAGGTGATTCTTTTCACCTGTATATTGATGCCAAAACGCTTAAGGAGAATATCGAGTACTTGTCATCAATTCCTCATTTTGCTGGCTCCACGGGTGACTTGGCCTTGGCTCGTTACGTGGAGAGCTACTTTTCAAATAACGGCATCGAAACCGTGGATTTCAATGAGGTAGATACGTTTTTGAACTATCCTAAAACTGATAATACCTATTTGGAACTTGCTGATGGCTCTTTTGCTGCAAAGCTATATGAAGAGACTGGATCAGAGATGCATCACTTGGCTTTTAGCCCCAATTCCCCAAGCTCTAAGGGGGAAATCCGCAGGTCTTACATATACGCTAATTTTGGGTCGCCTGATGATTTCAAAAAACTTAACGATGCAGGTGTGGATGTGACAGATACGATTGTTCTTATGAAATATGGTGGCAATGTTCCGGAGGGAAACAAAATTGCTCAGGCCAGTAATTTGGGTGCAAAGGCCGTGGTTTTCATTACTCCTCCCATTGATTGGGCAGGAAAGAAGCACGAAGACGCCATTCAGCGCATGAATGTGGGACTTTCTCGTTACAGTCCCGGAGACGTTTTGACGCCGGGCTGGTCATCTCATGACGATTATGTTCCACGGCTCAAATGGGAAGAATCCACCGCCACTGCAAAAATCCCTTGTATTCCAGTATCCTGGAGAGATGGGAAGGCACTCGTGGAAAAGCTCGGCAAAGAAGGCGTGGATTTTGGCGATGGGCTCTTTTCTGGCTCAAGCCCCAAATCCCGCGCAGATGAAGTGTCTGTATTAAAGTTCAGTGTGCAGAATGATGAGCGGTCAACGCACCTGATTTGGAATGTCGTGGGCTCCATTTCCGGTCGTGAGCAGACGAACAAGGGTATTATATTTGGTGCTCCTCGTGATTCCCTCTGCTATGGTGCTAGTACTTCCGCAAGTTCTACAGCCGTTTTGCTTGAGCTTGTAAAAGTTTTCACTTCTCTTCAGAGAAGGTACTCGTGGTCTCCATCACGGACCATTTATTTTATCTCGTTTGATGCCACGGAGTACAATTTAGCGGGATCTGCCGAGTGGCTTGAGAATAAGAAGAAGCAATTGACGGAACAGGGATATATGTATATCGAGATTGGTGGGTTGGCGAATGGAGATATCTTGGATGTGAATGCCAACCCGCTTCTTCACGATGTGATTCGAGAGGAAATGAAGAAGGTCAAGATCGACCTCAAAAAACCAAAGTCGTCCAAAACGCTCTATGACTTATTCAAGGAAACTCACAAGTCAGAAGTGTTCAATTATGAGTTGTTGCAGGAGAAAAACTATGTGCCATTTGTGAATGCGTTGAATATTCCATCCATGGAGATTGGATACAAGTCGAAAAATGGCAACGGGCCAGAGAACTCATGTTTGGATACTTTTGACAACTTGGAAATGCAAAGCGGGTCATCTATGCGGAAGTACCAGTCCATGGTGGAGGTTTTGGCGCGCATAGGGCTTCGTTTTGCAGAAGAACCATTGATTCCTTTTAACTTCATGACTCTTCTGGAAGCAATCAAGGGGTACCAAGAGAATCTTGAGAAGCACGTGGAACAACTAATGGGTTCGAATGGTAAGGTTGTTCAGGCCAAACTACATTTTGAGCACATGACCAGAGCCATTCAAACTTTGAGCAGCAAAAGTAAGTCTTTACAGGAGTTCCGGCACGACTGGAAAACCTTTATAGACTCATCGTCATCTCTCGAGCCAGTGATGTTAGCAGCAACCCGGAGGTCCACCAACGATAATATGGTAGCTTTCAATGGGTTTTACGTTTCTCGCACCACTGCCCCACTTCGCGCAGGCTACCTCAACTTTCTTTTTGGGATTCCGTACGATGCTCCTGTCACAGGCGATGGAGAGTATGAGTGGAATACATTTCCGGTTATCCGGGAATTCGTAGCCAAGGGCGACCTCAGACGAGCTCAGGAAGAAATTGACCGCATAGCGAGCATGATTGAGGAAAGTTGTATGGTGCTCACGAGGTTTCTGAAATAAACGAAACGACAGTAAGTAGTTATATGACGCTATAATATATGACCACTACACTATTGACTATACATAGTATACAGAGACTTCCTCCTGAATATTCTAATATAGATAGAGATAAAGATTTTTATGAGAAGTAAATGTAAATGGACTGAAGTAGATGGTCACTAAACCCATCTGACATGTTTATATGTGGACTACGGTTGACAGCTATATTCATAGTATCCACTCCCTACTCTTACCGGACTTGTGCTTGACCCAAACAAATCGGAGTACAACGGCTCTCCAGTTTCCTACTACCACCGGATGTAGGACGTGGCAACATGGTTACACCCAAGCCCCAATCTTCTATATAAGACTCAATGACTCCTCTTTCTGAGAATCATCCACGAATAGACAGTTGTTAGAAGTGAACAATCATAAAGAATCTAACAAAGGGTATATTTTTGGGTTATGGCTGTGTAAACCCGAAAAGTCTATAAATGTGAATCCAAATAGTGCATTCCTCAACGAAGTTAGAAAGTAAACTTTATGAAAACAGTATAATAGTGGTCAGTCAGTAGATAGTCAGTCAGTAGTAGTAGTAGTAGAGTAGTAGTAGTAGAGTAGTAGTAGTAGAGTAGTAGTAGTAGAGTAGTAGTAGTAGAGTAGTAGTAGTAGAGTAGTACTACTAGTAGTTCTTCTAGTTGAGCTCTTGATTGTCAGTATCATTCATGACAGTACATTGATGACTAGTCGATATTCTAATATGCCCCGTCGCTCGCCGCGACATCCCTTGGCTTAGCCTTGGGTCTTTTAGTGCGCTCGCTGTCAACTCTTTCGCACCATCACTGTCACCATTTGCAGACACATTGTCACATTCGCAGTTTTCTACACACTAAAATGAGTAGTTGTAAAATGGTGATTTAATTGGGGAGTTGAGGGAAATTGAGGGAGTAGTAGTACACACTCACACACTCACAAACTACTAAATAATAATAAAATAATAAAATAATGTTAGATCTTTATAATTGTTCAGTACTTCCAAACTCTGTTTATTCATTCATCATTCTCACAGGCATCCTTGAGTCTTATATAGACTTGAGGTAGGTCTCCGGGAAACCACTCGCGTGTGAGAGTACGGAATGGCTCAATTGCCCCTGCACTCCTATTGTTAGGGTCAATGACAATTCCGATGAGAGTAGGGGATGATTGGATTGCCGTTGTCTTCCTTCTGTCAGGGTCTATGGCAATTCCACGTCTGATGATACATTGTAGGTGATTTTAGTCCCATGGGTGTGATAGCCATGAGGGATAAATAATAAGATAGTAGTAGTAGTAGAGTAGTAGTAGTAGCCCTTGTCTCTTGGTCTTGTGGTCTTCACACTAGTAGTAGTTGTTCTTTGTTCTTCTCCTTAGTAGAGTAGTAGTAATAAAAGTAGTACTATCTGTAGTAGTTCTTTTTCAGAGTAGTAGTAATGGTAGTAGTAGTCAGTACTAGTTCCTCTACTACTTCTGGTAGTTATTGTTCTTTAGAATGATGGTAGTAGTAGTTCTTGTAGTTTTTATAGTAGAGTAGTAGTTCTTCTTGTACCACTTCAGAGTACCAGTAGTGTAGACTTCAGCTTATTCAGTCAGTAGTTTTATCGGTCGGTCGCGACTACACTTCCTGGGTCACTGAAGCGCTTGGACTATGACTATTCGCACTATCGCACTCATTCGCAGTTTTCTACACGCACTTACTCTTGGCCAGTTCCACCGCTCACGCATTAAAATGAGTATCTGTAAAATGGTGATGTATGAGGGAGTTGGTTAGGGAGTAGTACGCACACACACACTCACTCACACACACACTCACACACTCACTCACTCACACACTCACTCACTCACTCACACACACACTCACTCACTCACACTACTAAATAATAATAATAGACTAGTAGTTCTTCTTGTTCTTCTTATTCTTGTACTTCTTCAGAGTAGTACTACTATTACTACTACTAGTAAGAAATACTTCTCGTATAACTTATGATGATATCTCAACTTCTACTACCAAGAAAGTCTTCACTTACTTGAGAGATATTATCATTACTATTACTCCTAACTGGGATATACAGGTTTTAGTAGTAGTACTAGTTCTTCTTGTACTTCTTTAGAGATACTAATAGTAGTTAGTTCTTCTTGTACAGATACTAATAGTAGTTAGTTCTTCTTGTACAGATACTAATAGTAGTTAGTTCTTCTTGTACAGATACTAATAGTAGTTAGTTCTTCTTGTACAGATACTAATAGTAGTTAGTTCTTCTTCAGAGAACGTACATTGACTTAAAAAACTCACACTACTTTTATATTCCGTATTCACGACTATTCTTCCCCATCGTCAGTTGATCAAAACTACACTTGGCCTGGGCTCTTTACTAGTCGCAGTCGCAGTCTTCCCACCCATTCCCACCCATTCGCTGTCCTGTACATGCACTTTTGGTCTTGGTTGTTGGAAATATGACCTGCACTCCCAGGTTATTGATGCGAGTGTTATATGTTCCAGAGTAGCACAATAGTACAGATCATACAAGGAGTATGCAGCATTAGACTGTGAGCTTGCTTGGGATATTAAGATGTACGATGCACGATGCAGTTGAAGACTATATGCAGGATGTACCGAATGAGCAGATGCAATATTGGCTATCGCATTATTAGACAAGGTTAACATTAGGATAATTACAGGATCATTACACGAGGCTAACATGGCTATACAGCCCTGCTGGAAGTCTATAAAGGGTGGCCTTGGCCCGTGTATAGAAAGGGCAAGAGGAGAGTGCTTAGCTTAGAAAGACACAAGAACTGAATAACCACTACAACCTCTAATCTCTATCCCTAGAATCAGAAAAGCAGAAATCAGTAGAATCACGAATTACTACTCTCCCCCCTCTTTATTCATTACACTCACTCATTTATCGGATTATTCCACCTTGTCGATGATAGAAGTGAATTGCACAGAGTGTTCATGATAATACTAGAGTAGTAGTTCATGTTCTGGAATTGTATTTCTTCAGAGTAGTAATCATCTCTACCACTATTACTCTATAATACTATCTAGTAATAGTTTTTCTTCTTCTTCTTAGTAGTATTCTTGAGATCCTCGTTCTTCACACTACTACCTTGTCAGTTCATTTTCATATTCATACCCAGTCGCTTGCCGCGACTCCACTAGTTGGGTCTTCTCGCTCGCACTATTATTCGCACTATGATTCGCAGAAATCTCAGTTTTACACGCACTTCTCTTGGCAGTTACCGCGCCCACGCACTAAAATGAGTATCTGTAAAATGGTGATTTAATTGAGGGAGATGGGAGTTGAGGGAGTAGTACGCACTCACTCCTCACTGACCCTAAATACACTATTAAATAATATAATAATAATTGTAGATTCTTTGATATCGTTGATGCGTTTATAGACTTGATGTTCTCTTGTAAGGTTAGTTCAATCGGTCCATTCACTTGTGAGCCTACGGAATGGTTGGTAGTCCTGAGTGGTTTACTGTTTTCGATGTGGGGATTTCCGGAGCCAGCTTGAAAGTATTCTCTTGATGAACAGGAGGTAAAGGTTGGGGCACTGCCTATTACTACTCTAGTACTACTCTAGTACTACTCTAGTACTACTCTAGTACTACTCTAGTACTACTCTAGTACTACTCTAGTACTACTCTAGTACTACTCTAGTACTACTCTAGTACTACTCTAGTACTACTCTAGTACTACTCTAGTACTACTCTAGTACTACTCTAGTACTACTCTAGTACTACTCTAGTACTACTCTAGTACTACTCTAGTACTACTCTAGTACTACTCTAGTACTACTCTAGTACTACTCTAGTACTACTCTAGTACTACTCTAGTACTACTCTAGTACTACTCTAGTACTACTCTAGTACTACTCTAGTACTACTCTAGTACTACTCTAGTACTACTCTAGTACTACTCTAGTACTACTCTAGTACTACTCTAGTACTACTCTAGTACTACTCTAGTACTACTCTAGTACTACTCTAGTACTACTCTAGTACTACTCTAGTACTACTCTAGTACTACTCTAGTACTACTCTAGTACTACTCTAGTACTACTCTAGTACTACTCTAGTACTACTCTAGTACTACTCTAGTACTACTCTAGTACTACTCTAGTACTACTCTAGTACTACTCTAGTACTACTCTAGTACTACTCTAGTACTACTCTAGTACTACTCTAGTACTACTCTAGTACTCCTACTCCTACTCCTACTCCTGCATAGTAGACATGGTCGTAGTAGTCTAGTCATAGGTCTACTCACTCATAGATGTCATACTACTTTAATACCAGACATAATACCATAGTCATAAGATAATATTACTCCTACTGCTCATAGTAGTAGTCATAATAGTCAGTACTACTCCTACAGTTAGATTCTTTGAAAACGTTGATACTTTTTATACTTTTTAAGTCAGTTTATTCGTTGATGAATGAAACAGCTTTATAGACTTATTGGGCTTTTTGTAAGTCATGTTGCGTCGTAAATCGGGGCGATACCATTCACTTGTGAGATTAGGGAATGGATGGATTGCTTTTCCACTTGTTTGACAATGCACTTGGAATCAGCTTGACTGCAAGGGTGCGATGCGGATACTACACACTACTACTACTACTACACACTACTACTACACACTACACACTACACACTACACACTACACACTACACACTACTACTACACACTACTACTACACACTACTACTACACACTACACACTACATAGATCCAAGGTTATTTAGCCATATGATAGCTCAGTTGTCCGGGAACTACAGTAGAATGTAGACTGATAGCTGGTAGAAAGACCTGGTAAAGACCTGGTAGAATCTACTCTGGTAGAACTCGTACAACATACACTGGACAACGAACTGAGGTCTCAGGACATCTATCAAAAATGAGCAATCCACCACCGCAGTAAGCATTTATAGGATAACTTCGCAGTCCGTCTAACCCACATGCTCTCAGTCACTCCTACTCACACGCGACTGGCCTTTTATCCCATTAAGTCACACATTTCAAAATTATATATAACCTGGATTCTCAACTACTTGGAAAAGAATGAACAAGAATATGTATATCAGTTTTTTAAAATTAGTTCCAAATTAGTTTCAAAATAGTTTCAAAATTAGTTTCAAAATTAGTTCCAAATTAGTTCCAAAATTAGTTCCAAATTAGTTTCAAAATTAGTTCCAAATTAGTTCCAAAATTAGTTCCA
>NLAU01000927.1:0-15418 GCA_002370875.1 Metschnikowia arizonensis | reverse complement strand
AAGTATTAGTGTGAATCAAAGTATTAGTGTGAATCAAAGTATTAGTGTGAATCAAAGTATTAGTGTGAATCAATGTATTAGATTCTTTATGATTGCTTAGTACTTCCAAACTCTGTTTATTCGTGGACGGATTCTCATAAGAGGGATGTACGGGTGTATATAGAGTTTGGGGCTTTTTACCCAGCCATTGTTCGAACCTTAAACATAAAACGCCTAGGGTCAAAACGGCAATCGCTAAAAATACACGTGGTCACGCGTGTAAGGATTAAGACCACTGGATTGCCGCTTGAGTGCCGCGTTATCAGGGTCTATAGCAATTCTACGTCTGATCGCACATCGTAGGTGATTATTACACCCATGGGTAGTGCGATAGCCATGGGGGATCTGAGGGTATTAATGTGAATATCTCATGTCAATGATAGCTAATTTACCGTATAACTAGTCTAAAGCTATCCTATATATTATTTCACCTCCACTAGTGTTGCATAATTATCAGTACAGGTACATCATGTAATAATGTCACATAACATACCACGACAAATCAACACTAAATGATTACTCACACTTCATCAACCTTTCTGGGGAATTTCAAAATTGTGGAGGGAAGGTGGCACGTGACCCCTGCATATAGGTAGACTAAAGTAGTGCATCTAGGGTCTTCCCATAGACATGAACAGATGTCATCAACCAATAGTTGTAGTAGTCTATACCGTAATAATGATTCGAAAGACTGCAAAACTAGGAGGGAGGTACGGGTTTCGACTAATCCGGTTATGAGCCCTTACAATACAATTGACGTTAAATGCCCGTGCGTGAAAATACCCACCTCTTTCCTTTTCCGATTTAATGTCGATTAACACGAATTGGACGGCTACAAGAGTATCAATTAAAAGAATGGGGTGTCTATATATATTGGGTAGTGCACGACTCCACCCCAATTTCAATTAGCTGTCCCAATTAGTACTTTTCAATTAGCCGTCCCAATTAGTACTTTTCAATTAGCTGCCCAATTAGTACTTTTCAATTAGCCGTCCCAATTAGTACTTTTCAATTAGCTGCCCAATTAATACTGGTATATCAATTAGCTAAGTATTTAAGGACTCGTGTTGTATGCAGGACCCCTATAACTACCATTACTTCCTCTCTTTTAACTTTACATTTTGCTCTTTATCCATTCCATTTCACTCTTGAGCCATCTGCTTCTCTTCAAGACTTTTCGTTGCCTTTCCCTTTGAAATCACAAAACCCGTACACCACGTCGTGTATTAACCGTTTAATACAGCCTTTACTAACCTGTATATCTATATAGATTTCTGTTCAAGCGACGATGTAACCCATTTGGCTAGTCAGCCTTAGTCTGATGTATGGGTTTGTGCCCAAACCTTGCGCCTATACATCACTCAGCAATTAGAGTATCCACTAAATGTCTCAACACCATCAAAACATCTAGGACTAAGGAAGGTTGACTAAATGGCCACAATTCAACGAATGCTAGTCTAGTAGGGCTCTAGACGGGACTATGAAATACATTGAATGGGATGTCATAACAGCCATCTCAGACAATTAGATTGTAAGCTCATTTAGCAAATTCATCCCAGTCCTCGCAATCATTGAAATCTCACTCAAATATGTCCATCTCCATGTAGTCATCACCTCTTTTCATATCTGCCATAGTATCATAGGTAGGAGAAGGAAGGTCTCCTAATCTCTCTTCTCTTCCCTTTCAATCTCAAACCCTTCTCTACTAAAGAATCTCAGCGAAATCCAATAGTATAATTGAGAGTATGGATAGGCAGTCGAATTCACTCCATTCTCCGTATACCAACTCACACATCCTCCAAATTCAGTCCCAAAAACAGCCTTCTTAAGTCGTTCTTGTGTAGTTTTGAACCAGTCAAAATACACAGAATCTTTGACAGTCACAGACTTCACAGATCCATCAAGAATTTCAGGAAGCAATTTCGATACAAAAGCAACCCCGTTTTCGATGGCCGATACCACGGAAAAGTGACCCGTAGCAGAGTTGGGACCTCCTATGAAAAAGAAATTGGGACAGTCTTTTGCCATGGTGGTCTTATATGCAGACACGCCATTTTCTTTCCAGAACTTCTGCAAATTGGTGCCCTTGCGACCGTGCACGGTATAGCCACGCATGGATTGCATGACATTGTAGCCCGTGCAAGCAACAATAATGTCTGCAGGGATCGTAGACCCATCCGCCAACACTACGTGATGCGCGGTAACGTGATCGATCTTCTGATCCGACATGTGCAATTTTTCGTTGTTCAACGATGGCACGTACTTATAGTCAAAGATGAGCCTCTTGCAGCCAACCTTATAATCGGGTATCAACATGTCCCAGTACTTTTTGGGCGCTGTGCTACGGATATATCGCACGGCGAGCCACCGATTGAATCCCCGGACTGCACGCAGCAACACCCCATTGCCGACATATAAAGGATACCGGGTTTCTGCAGCAATGATGATGAACCAACGGATTAAAAGAAGCCCAAACCGAGTGTGGCTAAGCATTCTGTACATGGAGTACAAGAAGCCCGGAAGCGGAGGCATGATCCAGTGCTTGGACCGGAACACCTGTGTAAGGCTTTTTGGCTTCATGTCCAATAAAGCAGGAACCACCTGAGCTGCCGAGCAACCGTTTCCAATCACCACCACATTTTTATTGGTGAAATCGACTGAATGGTCCCAGAGTGCAGAGTGCATATACACTCCCTGGAAGTCTTCCTTAAGCCCAGGAAACTGCGTATCGTTAGGGTAAACCAAGCCGCCCTGACAACTGAGAATTGCCTTGGCATAGTGCTCATAGCGTTGGCCATTGTTGACGTCCGTGGCACACATTTTCCACAACCCTGTGTTTTCATTGTAGTGTACATCTTTAATGGCCGTACCAAATCGGGTATTCTGCCTCAACTTGTACTTCTCCACCACTGCCAAGATATACTCTTCCATCTCCACCTGAGGAGGACGCAAATCGCTCCAATTATCGTTCAACTCGCCGTGGATCAGGTACCACAAAGCAGGAATGTCACTGGCACACCCGGGGTAGGTGTTTGCCCACCAGGTGCCGCCCCACTCGGAATGTTTTTCAAACACCACAAAGTCGTCAGTTTTGAGTTTTTTCTTGAGCATGATGGCGGAGGCAAGCCCAGCAAATCCAGCGCCAATGATAGCAACCTGAGATTGAGAGGAGATAACAGGTTTGGAGTAGTCATCGGGGAAGCTTGCACCAGGCTTCAAGATGCGGGAGGAGTCCAGGACCTTGGCACGGAACTTTTCGGGATGAGAGGCTGAATGCCTGGGAATATGAATGGTTGACATGATGTGGTGGAAAGATTGGGACCCCGTGGGTATTTATATTGCTTTGTTGGTGGGGTGCCCCGCAAAAGTAATAACCGGATTGTGCGTGTTGCGCCTGCATACACAGGTGCTATGCCCGCATCACGCATTAGCTCCGAGAGAGCATGCGGAGGAAGAATGGAAAGAGCATGTGCCATTTGTTGCGACTATCGATCTTTTTTTAGTGTGAAAAATGGGAGGTACGGGTGTATCTCCCAGAACTTAACAGTTTCATTTCCGGAATTGCCTCCTAACCATTCACCACATGCAGTTCTTGCCATTACCAGTTGTTTTTTCAATCCATCTTAACAATGTCTGATAATTGCAGGAAGCTGGTTGTAACGAGATTGCCACTTTCATTTTTGATTAGAAGAAAATCACGTGACCATCACGATAACTTATCCTCCATCATCGCCTCTTCGTCATATTCCTCCAACGTATCACTGTCAATATATGACTTAAAGCCGAGAATCATCAATGATATTACCCCCGATACTGCAAATACCTTATCAAACCATGCATCTATAAACTGCACTTCTTTCATCATCTCTCGAAATGTGCTTGATTTCGATGTAAGTGATAAGATGTGCAGTATCAGCTCAGCTGATTCCGAAGGGAGGTTCAGCCGCATCAAAAGAGCCGTGGCTATCACATAGATGGCCAAAAGTTCGCTCAAAATAAGGTTCTTGAGCCAGCTCTTTGTTGTCTCTGCCATCTCCAAAGCCGGTAGGAGTCTCCCCACTGATGTAAATGTCACCAACACATTTTGGAACGAGCAGAGAAATAACAGTCCCGAGAGAATGAAACTCACCTGGTTGATGAGCTGTGTTTCCGAAAGAGGAAGGTACCCGAAACATGCCTGGATGATTTTAGCAATGGTGATAGCAAGGGCATCCTTGGTGAAATTGTTGAGAGTGTCTGCGGTTTGGGTTGATGCTTCGTTGCTTTTTTCGCTTAGATTGGCGGTGGCGGTGTAGGGATTTTTCCAGTAGTGGTAAGGAAGTCGAAGGACTAGCACATTGACCAAGCGATAGATGCAGTACACAGAAAACACCACATTAAAAAGCATCACCACAGCTTCTAGGCGTCGGGAGCTGCTTCCATTTTTGGTCTCGGCCAAACATTCAAGCTTGCAACAGAGCTCGCTGTAGATTGCCTCGTTGAGCAGTTCCAACGAAGCTATCTCGCGCTCCAAATCCTCGGTATCACTCCTGCCCAAACTGGCCAAGGACTGCACACGGTGGAAAAGGCCCCGTGATTGGCGTTTGTGGGCAGGAGATGTTTTCTTCAGCGATATTTGACTTTGTGCAGGGGATGTTTGCGATGCAGATATCTGAGTCAGACGTAACTCTGCCCGCCGCTTGTTGAGGATCATCCGCGTCGAGTTATACGACTGAATGCCTTCATTCACGTCGGCTTCGGAGATTCCTGCGTCCAGCGCCGGCCGTCCCAAAAGTGTTGCCAATTTTCCAGAGTCGGTCCAGAAAATGCGAACCGGTGTCAGCGCCGACCCAATTCCCGATAAAATAGCGGTGATGGAGATTCCCAAAAGAACAATTTCATTTGTTTTGTGCTCCAAGAGCGTGCGACCTTCGGAATCGTCTTCCAACGTGCGGGCAATGCCACCAAACCGACCCAAAGCTGAATACCATAGAATGCAGGCCACCACTGTCACCACATAGCGGGATATCTGCGCAGGGCCTTTTTTTTGCGGCGAAAAACGCTGGTTTATGGCGAGAAATATCACCATTAGGGGGTTGATTGTTGAGGCGAGCACGACCAAGAGTTTGATGATTGTTTTAATGAGATTGACGCTGATTTCGACGCTGCCAAAGAGTTGGATCATAAGTACAAGGATAAGCTCTAGAGAGAGAGCTATACCGAGGGAGAAGATAATTCCGACCACGGCGTGGACTGTGTCAGTGGATTCGTTGGCGACAGATCCATTGTGGTCAAAATATTTCTCACTGTGCTTGGACTCGTTGTAGGGGGCGGTGGCGATGGAATATTTAGACACCGGATATGTATAGCCGAAAGCATTTGAGGCACGTCCATTTTCGGAATCATAATCATCGTCTTGAGTATCTAGCTGAAGGAGTCGATAACCCATGGTGGCGGATACCCTATTGAAATCCGCCTTAGGGGTGCGGCGGTGGGAATTGACAATAATGTCATGGTTGAAGATGTATTTGAAAGTCCACACTGAGAAACACAAAAAGGTGCCTATTAAAAGCAATGCCTCTAGAAAGGGGGATAGGAAGCTCATAGGGGGGGACACGTGATGGGGACGAGTGAAAGAACGCAGAGCACGTGAAACGGTCACGTGAGGAATAACACGTGAAAAGGATATCACGTGCCGGTACTCCTTCCGAAAAAAATCATCGCTCACCAACTCCTTCCATCAACCAAAATCATTTGCCGACCATGAAATTGAGGGCGGAAAAGAAAATGCGTAAGCATCTCCTTGAGCAGCTCAAGGCCCGAAAGGTCCTTGGAGCCAGGATCGCTCAAGGCCACAAGTCCCCCTCCGATCTTCAACAGCTCAAGCTCGCCCCCCAGGTTTTCATGTTCAAAAACATCTTTTCCGGCCAGGTGCTTTATCTGCAGGTTCCAGGATTTCACCAGGAACAAATCGATGAACAGTTCACCAGGCCCAATTGGGAAAACAGGAAACCTAGCCGCCGTTCTGATTTGTGGCGGGTAATGTGCGTGGTCAACTTTGCCAATTATGAGTACGCGGTGGCGGCATATGACGGGTTGGTGACATTGCGCAAGACACGTGACGTGGACCTTAAAAAGGAGGCCAAGAGCATGAGGCGCTTAAACCAAGATGGCAACACGTGGTACTCAGGCCAGTACCGGCCGGCTTACCTGCAGGAGGCTGTAGCGGACTTGGCACACGTGATTGACGAGTTTGGGTTGGAGAATACCACTGCGTTTTGGGAGTCGCTCTGGCGCAAAGGCGATGACGCTCACTGGCCGCAAGATTTGGTCCAACATGAAGCTTTGCCTGCATACAACCCAAAGTACCAGAGTGTATTTTTGGATGAAATGAGACAAATGGCTTTGGAGGCTTTTTCGCACGAGCTGTGTGCTCCCAAAGAGGAAGTTACCGCTGAGTTGGCCTAATCGATCTGGGCCGTAATGTATATAGAGAGTATAAAAACTGGTATAATATTTGGTGCACGGATGTACGGTGTACGGGTGTGTACTCCCGATCACGCAAACTCTTCCACCGCTTGCTCCGGGTACACTCCTCTTTAGGAAAATTATCGGTCCACGCACGGTCCTCCGAATTTCGATATCCGACTCACATACACTTCTTGCGGACGTATAATTCTAGTAATTCTCTTAACGATACCCTCGGAACTCCCTCGCCCCAATACAAAACAATCCCTGTTCCAAGACCACCCCCGCACTACCCCCGAAACTGCCCTCGGACATCAACCTTCCTTACTCAACACCACCTCGGAACTCCTCGTCCCATCCCCGGCCACTGTTTCAAAACTGCACCACTTCCTTTCTACATAGCCTACTACGTATTCTGCTGCACATCCTGCTGCAAATCCCTGCGTCACGTCCTTGTTGCATATTTCCCTACTATATAAGGACCGTGCCCGCCCTCTTAGCGTTTTTTTCGACTGCCCCTCACCTCTGGTACTAAATACCTACTCATTGTTTACGTTGGACCTATTTAACGTATTGGTTTCATAGGCATATTTTGTTAGTTTGATATCTGTTACAGTTTGGTA
Organism: Metschnikowia arizonensis; assembly: GCA_002370875.1. NCBI lineage: Eukaryota > Fungi > Ascomycota > Pichiomycetes > Serinales > Metschnikowiaceae > Metschnikowia > Metschnikowia arizonensis. The sequence goes on along the minus strand of NLAU01000927.1, from coordinate 8,309 downwards.
TCTGTTACAGTTTGCTCTGTTACAGTTGCTATCTGTAAGCTATATCCCGTTGGTTTCAATAAAGGCAGTCATTCTCTCCAAATGGATGTTTATTACCGAAAGCGTATGGGAAATGGGTCCGTGGCCTCCAAATTCAAACTTGACAAACGTACGTATTTGGATAGTCAAGGTAATGGCAGCGAACATTCATCGCACCAGGTTTTTAGCCAATCAAGTTGTGGGCGGTGTCACCGGATGAAAATGCGTTGCTCTAGAACAATGCCTCAATGTGAAAATTGCCACAAACGCCAAGTTCTGTGTGAATACTCTTGGCGCCAAGAATCTGGCGAACGGCCTGTTGAGGCCGAGCCAAAGTCTATATATGTGCCAGTCTCTGGCGTATTATCTGGCACCTACCTTTTTAGTTGTGTGCGTTGCTATAAGCTGAAGAAGAAGTGCTCAAGGACCTTTCCTGTATGTGATACATGCCAAAAGGCATCTGCTGAGTGTCAATATGTTGAGCGGAGCCGAAAGAAGCAAAGAACGGAGCCTTTGACCCAAGTAGTGGCCAAAGCGGCGGATGGGAAAATGATTGAAGGTGTTGAAGGTGTTAGTGAAGGTGTTGAAGGTGTTAGTGAAGGTGTTGAAGGTGTTAGTGAAGGTGTCACTGAAGGTGTCACTGAAGGTGTCACTGAAGATGTCACTAAAGATGTCACTGAAGATGTCACTAAAGGTGTCACTAAAGATGTCACTAAAGGTGTCACTGAAGATGTCACTAAAGGTGTCACTGAAGGTGAAAATTCTCAAACTGTCGACTTAGGCGCAGGCGCCTCATCTACCTCTCCAAACGAACCTTTCCAACACATCCGTCAAACTGGAGATTTTTCAAACGATAATGAACCTTTCAGGAACATTGACCTCCCAGTCTATTTCGAAGGATCCAGAAGGCAGAATTCCGAGCCTTCAAGTCAAAGTGGTCGAGGTCGTACACTCCACACTCCATTGTCGGTTGCTCAAAAGGTTGTTTCGTCATCTATCCCGTCGCAAACATCTGGAAACCTCGAGGAGGAGTTTTTGGTGGTGCGATCCATCAAAGACCCCAGCTTGCCGTCTCTTTTCGTGCATACCTTCTTTGCCAACTATGAGTGGAAGTATCCCTTTTTGACCCGTCCCAAGTACATCCAAAAACTCCTGGGCATTTCCTTTGTCAACGAGACGTTTGTGCAGTTGGACATCTACATGGTCATGGCTATTGGGTGTCTAATATACGACACCAACTACAACACCAAGAACTATTCGGAATACTTCAGTGACACGCTCATCGAATCCATGGTTGACATCATCAGCTACGATATCAAATCCGAAGAGGATTTTCACAAGGCGCACCTTCTAATCCTCCTCTGCATCTACGCCATCAACGTTAGCAACTTGAACCTTATCTGGAATATCGTGGGCTTTTTAAACAGACTCATTGTCTTCATGACCGACTTCTCCGGTCGCTCTGAGTCTTGTATGAAAAAACGCTGTTTCTGGACAGTCTTTAATCTCGATAAAGAACTCTCGTTGGTGCTCAACAAGCTCAGCCAGTTTGTTCCCACCAAAATAATCCGCCTTGATGCGCAGTTTCAAGAAACTCTTGATAATGGTGAGCCTGAAGTTATCGGCACCCTCATGACCAGCACCGTCACACTCCACAAGCTCCAGGACCGCATGCTATCACTCAAAATGGGCCTTGTTGAGAAAGACCAGGCGGTGTTGACGCAATTTTCGGCGGATTTAGAGGCGTGGCGCGTCCTGATACTGCTGCTTATCCATAAAGAGTACAGCGAACTGGCGCTTCTCCCCAACTTCATTTGCCTTGTGAATTTGGACTATTACTACTTGTTGATCGAGTTGGACCAGCTCTCGTCCACGGAATCGCTTCAATTCACGCTCCAGTTCTTGTCCCACTCGTTCAGTCTTTTGCTATCGGAGCTGAACGAAAAGAAGCACGTGTACGCCACGTCCACTTACTCTCTTTTCTGGTTTGTCAAGTTCTTTAAGGTCATCGACTACAGTGTGGACTCGCTTCCACGGATCCTCTGCCCGAGCCTTAGCAAGGCGGACTTGAGCTTACGGCTTAACGAGTTCAACAGCAACCTGCAGTTGATAATGAATCTCCTCAAGTTTCTCCTCAACAGCGAGTTGAAGCCGGATCGGTTTGTGGAACAGCTTGAGACGTACGTGGAAAAATTGGGGGTAATTAATACGAAGCTCTCAACATTTAATCCTTTGGTATCGAGTGGAGAAACCATCAAGAGCATGGGCCAAGACCTTGTACAGGAGTTTATGCAACCCCTTAAGCCAACCTCATAATCCCAGCAGGGGATTTGAGATTGGTAGCAGGACCTGCATATAGCGGTGTACGGGTGTGTGTTCGCGACTTACAAGTGCACGAAGGCAACGACGCTACTCACCACTTCATACCATGCCACCAAAAGCAGACTGGGACAAGTACGTGGCCAACGAAGACGAGAGTACAGATGATAAGGTTGTACCCCTTTCGGAAGGCGATATTCAGGTTCTAAAAACTTACGGCGCCGCGCCATACGCCTCTCAATTAAAACAGATCGAAAAGGATTTGAAGGCATTCGAAGAACGGATCAAGGAAAATATCGGCATCAAAGAGTCGGACACCGGGCTTGCTGCCCCCCATTTGTGGGATGTCATGGGCGACAAGCAAAGAATGTCGCTGGAGCAACCGTTACAGGTTGCACGCTGCACCAAAATCATTGATGCAACCAGTCCTCCGCCTCAGTTGGACTTTATGGAGAATGCAGACAACAAGCAGAAGTATGTGATCAATATCAAGCAGATTGCCAAATTTGTGGTGGGCCTTGGAGAACGTGTGTCGCCCACAGATATCGAAGAAGGTATGCGTGTGGGTGTGGATAGGCATAAGTACGAGATCCAGTTACCGTTGCCGCCCAGAATCGATCCCTCGGTGACCATGATGACTGTGGAGGACAAGCCGGATGTGACATATGGAGATGTGGGAGGATGCAAGGAACAAATCGAAAAGTTGCGTGAGGTGGTGGAGCTCCCTTTGCTTTCTCCTGAGCGGTTTGTGAAGCTCGGTATTGACCCACCAAAGGGTATCTTATTGTACGGCCCACCGGGAACAGGAAAGACGCTATGTGCCAGAGCAGTTGCCAACCGAACAGATGCCACATTTATCCGTGTGATTGGTTCGGAGTTGGTGCAAAAGTATGTGGGCGAAGGTGCCCGCATGGTGAGGGAGTTGTTTGAAATGGCACGTACAAAGAAGGCGTGTATCATTTTCTTTGATGAAGTGGATGCTATTGGAGGAGCACGGTTTGACGATGGAGCCGGTGGCGACAACGAAGTGCAGAGAACAATGTTGGAATTGATAACGCAATTGGATGGCTTTGATCCTCGTGGAAACATTAAGGTGATGTTTGCTACCAACAGACCCAATACATTGGACCCAGCATTGTTGCGGCCCGGAAGAATCGACCGTAAGGTGGAGTTTCTGTTGCCGGATTTGGACGGACGTGCTAATATCTTCCGCATCCACGCAAAGACAATGAGCTGTGAAAAGGATATTCGCTGGGAGTTGATTTCCCGCTTATGTCCCAATGCCACGGGTGCAGAATTACGATCCGTGTGTACAGAGGCTGGTATGTTTGCCATTCGGGCACGGCGGAAGATTGCAAATGAAAAGGATTTCTTAAAGGCTGTTGAGAAGGTGATCAAAGGCAACATGAAGTTCAGCTCGACCTCAGAGTACATGCAATATAATTAAATAGAGGATCAATAGTAAGATGAGAAGATGAATAGTAAGATGAGAAGATGAATAGTAAGATGAGAAGATGAATAGTAAGATGAGAAGATCAATAGTAAGATATCAAGATAGAAAATAGATTGGGAAGCCCATAAAGTCCACAAGGGTCTGACTAAAGGTGAAGCCCATAAGGTAACCGAAGGTTTTGATAGAGCCTAAGAGTAGTATTTTAGTATTGACCAGTCATTGCTTTGTGACATAAGGCAGCCAACATATAAGCCGTTAAAGGATGCCCCAATTCACTAGTCTACACATACCTTCTCTTTAAGAACAAATAAACTGTCATGTTCGCGTTGGGGGATCATGGTTTATATAGACTTTTGGGGTGAGGCTGCATACATAATGAGGGGTCAATGTGCAAGTAGCAGCCCATCCTGAAACACCTGATCCAGCGCAGTGCATAGTTCCTGTACTCGGCTTTTCCCAAGCCTCTCACTTGACTCTTCAGAGTCTAGAAATTTCCGGATACTACCTTCTAACTGTACACTATACTATGTACTACTAGTATAGATTAGTACCCTTTTTTAGAATAACTTTCAGTCGGGTGGCAAATTCAGGGGCAATATGAAACACTTGTTGCAGCATGGTTGCAACGTTTGAAACTGCATTGCATATCCCTTACGTATGCAGACCCTGTGCGTGTGAGCCCCTTGTTGGTTATAAAAGGGCATGAGAATATCTTGTTAATTTCTCCCTTGCAATTTACATGTGGAATTAAGCAATCCAATCATACAACAACCATGACATAATGATTACAAATGAGAACTACAATTCAACAATTCAACAATTCAACAATTACATTAATTGCAAATTACAACAACTACAACTACGACAACTACAAATTACAACAGCTACAACAACTACAAATTACAATGATTACAAATCACAAAAATTCAACAATTGCAAACATTTGAACAATTGAAACATTTCAACAATTACATTAACTGCAAATTCCAACAACTACAACAACTACAAATCACAATTCAACAATTCAACAATTCAACAATTACATCTACTGCAAATTACATCAACTACATCAATTACATCAATTACACTGATTACAAATCATAACAATTCAACAACTACAATAATTGCAACAATTCAACAACTACAATAATTGCAACAATTCAACAACTACAATAATTGCAACAATTCAACAACTACAATAATTGCAACAATTCAACAATTCTATCAATTATTATAAAATTGTGGATTCATTACGGAGAATATGAAGTCCAATTGGTAATATTACATTTTTACACAAGACGTTGGAAATATCAGTCTTAAAAAGCAAATGAGTCCGGATTAATATTGATAAAATTTCGATGAAATGTTCAGAATACTTGAACCATACAGACTTCCTTTTTGTTAATTTATCATATATTTGTTGGTGGACTAATTATTGATAATATTTGGTAGAGGATGGATACCCCTTCTATCTCTACCTTTTACCTACTTGATTCTATGAACATTCCCAATTAAGGCTTTACCAAATAAATCCAGTGCAATAGTCTATAGACAGACTAGATACTTGGGTTAATTATATTAGCCAAAGGACAGTTGTATGATCCCTAAGCAGATCTACAGCCTAGACATAACATCAGTGCATCAACAAAATTGTCCATTTCAGGTAGTTAGTTCTCTTTAGATTGTCTAGATGGGATATACTACCTGATAATGTCGTTCTGTTGATTGGTTTATGTTGATGGTCTTGCACTTGTACATGGGTGTGGTGAAAACCTATGATTGGTGGGTGTAAACAGCTGTCTGAGTGATTGATAGTGACTGCAGTGATAAGATATGGATTGGGACACGAAACTGAGGATCATGTGATTGGGACACGAAACTGAGGATCATGTGATTGGGACACGAAACTGAGGATCATGTGATTGGGACACAAAACTATGATAAGATCATGTGGATTAAACACAAAACTGTAATAGGATCATGTGGATTGAGACACGAAACTGTGATAGGATCATGTTTAGACTGTGGATCTGTGGTGTGTGGACTGGTAGATTTAATCCCACCATGAAATACACCCCATACCGTCGGTTTGGCACGAGGCTATCAATGCATAAGGTGGAGCCTTATTAGGATTCTCGTCCAAACCTAAGGCTTCCAGGCTCGATTTAGGCTTGATGTTCACGAAAATCTCCTCCTCAACACGGAAGCGGATTTTCTCATTGATATCAATAAACAACTCGGTTTCGTCATCTGGTTGCCATACCCAGGCGTTGTCCGTAGGCCGGAACGTGCACGACTCAAAAAGGTAATCTTTGGGAATAAAGATCTCGTCGAAAAACTCCATGCGGACCTTGATTCCCTCTGCTGAGCAGTCCGCCACGTAACCTGAGAGGATCTCGCCAACAAATGGTTTCCATACAATCATGCGGAATTGCACTTCCACATATGCTCCTCCATCGCCAGGTTTTAGCATGCCATCTTTTATATCCAGAATATCCAACACCGATATTGCAAGGCCCAAGTTGGAGATCACTTTGTTGGAGTACTTGTTGTGCAATTCATCCTTGAGCACGTGATGCATTGGAGTACTAAATGATTGTGGAGGAACTCTTATGAGGTCTGATATCTCTGTCAAGATGAACATTTGGAACTGTATAAACGATTGTTGAGACGATTTGAGTGATGAGGCCTGGTGATTTGGTGAATTGATAGTTCTTGTGATATGCGAAGGGATGCGCGATGAGCGTGAGAGAGGATGGTATGTTGCAGTGAACAATGCTTTCGCGTCCCTTCGACAAATAAGGCCGGCATAGCATAGGCATACAGCCAAGCCATATAACCCTACAGCCATATAACCATACAGCCATATAACCATACAGCCATATAACCATACAGCCATACAGTCATGCCATACAGCCAAGCCATACAGCCATTTAAACCCTAGTCTTCCATGAATATTCCAAAAGCTAATAGAATGTTCAATTTCCTTCAGATTCAATTTGTCTTATAACTTGTTATTTTATACTAGAAACTAGCCTCTGGTATTCCTCNATAAGGGGCTGAATATGGATGATAAGGGGCTGAATATGGATGATAAGGGGCTGAATATGGATGATAAGGGGCTGAATATGGATGATAAGGGGCTGAATATGGATGATAAGGGGCTGAATATGGATGATAAGGGGCTGAATATGGATGATAAGGGGCTGAATATGGATGATAAGGGGCTGAATATGGACGATAAACAATATCAAAGAATATCAAAGATTCTAAGGTTATGAAACAATCAAAGATTACAAAGATTTAGAAAAGTTATGTTATAAAACCAATTTATAGCAGGTTTGTTGGACCTGCATGCACACCCACATATTACAACCAAATCTGCGCACAAGGCCTCTTCAAACAAATCATCCCCCAAACAGAAATGGCCAAGAAAAATAAAATGTATACGTCCAAGTCGTCGGACCGACGGCTTGCAAGTGGCAAAAGACCCGAATCGTACCTCTACAGTGCAGTGCGTAAAACTGCCGCTGCAATCCCCGCAGTACCATGGAACCCTAATCATTTTAGGCTATTTGTTGGAAACCTCGGGCCTGACGCCACAGAGGAGATTTTAGCCCAGGCATTTTCAAAGTATGCTAGTGTGAGTAGGATTCAGGTGCCCACAGACCCGAACACCAAGCAAAACAAGGGGTATGGGTTTATATCGTTTGCATCTCCGGACGACTATTTACGGGCTTTCAAAGAAATGAATGGCAAGTATGTGGGACAACGGCCGGTACAATTGAAGAGAGCAGAGAGTGGGCGGAAGAAGTAACATGGGCGGGATTATTATGGGATACGGGATTACCGGATTACGGGATAATTACCGCATTATTACCGCATGTGGCAAGTTTTCGGCGCGAAAATTCGCACCTCATTCAACCATCCAACCATCTTACCATCCATTTCTCCCCCCCCAATGCTTATTCCTAATTACTCTCGCTATATGCAGAGACCGTTCCAAGTCTTCCTTTCCCTTCGATTCAATTCCAAATTACCTCAAAACTTTAACCCCCAAAAAAACCTCCCATCTGAAGGAGAGTGGAAGCACTTGAAACAACACATTCCTGGTGAAGCTTCCCAAACTAATGATCTCAAAGATAGGATTCCAAAATTCCCCTTCACCAAAGAAGTTGTACCCACGCTTTTGCCTCGGCCAGGGGTTCCTCGGGTCGGACCCAATATGTCGTTTCGTCAGGTGATCCAGATTTTGAAACGCAAAACAGCTCCGGAACTTATCTACGAATGCGAACCTCATCGGCTCTATTTCCTTACATGTTTCTGCTGTGCAGTTGTTTTTACCGTGTACGGGTGTGTGCTTTTGGAGTTTTCTTACTTTAATGCAAAGAAGAACTACGAAGAAAACATCAACGAAGAAAGTGAGGTGATGCGCAAGCGGCTGTGGGCAATTGACTTGGCCAAGTATGGAACTTTGGGAGCTACGGCCCTTTTTATGGCTTATCATTTCCTCATGTTC
>NLAU01000925.1:0-23731 GCA_002370875.1 Metschnikowia arizonensis | reverse complement strand
AAAAAAAATAAAAATGAGTTAATATAGCTTTAGGAGATACCAGCATATAGTGAAGTTTTACTTAAGCCTAAATGTTGACCTAAAAAATGTTCCAATAGACTCCTTAGATAGGTAATATCTAAGGCCCCTGGACAGATCCGTACGAGCGCTTCTCAACGCATACGGCTCTTTGATAATATCCCGGCCTACGGCCGGGCATTTAATTATGGCATTAATGATGAATTTATAGATTTATCTTTTACTTTTCTGTGACTTTCTAATTAATACTTTTTTGATATTCTCTAGTCTATGAGATTTAACTTTAGTCTTCTCATTATTTAAATAATCTATTAATACATTATTAGTAGCTTTTATAGCTTTTAGTTGTCTAATAATATATTTGCTAGAATTATAGTGTTTTGTAGCTAACAATGAAAACTCTTTAGAATTAATAAGATTTTGTATGGCATTATGATTACAAATAAATAGTTCTTTAATATTGGCAGTTTTAAGTTTACGATTGATATTATTAAGTTCTTTATTGAAAAATTTACGAAATAATTTAATAAGATAGCTATCAGAATTGGTATTTTTATTTATATGACAAGCACAATGAATTAATTGTTTATTATTAGTATTAGCTAATATTTCCTTATATGGACTAAATTTACCCAAAGAATTAGGTAAAATATGGTCAACATGTAAATTATAATATCATTTACTATCTTTAATATTATTAGTATATATTTGATTAAATAAATCATATTTATGATACAAATTTTGAGAATAATCAACAGTAGATAGAGAAGAGTAATTAATTAAGAATTTGTTATCATCCTTGATAAATTGATCTTCTTTTAGATTATAAGTTTCAAAATTAATAAGTGGTTTTTTGCAGATAGTGCAATAACCATTTTGCTTATAGTATAATTTAGCATGTTCTTTATCTAATAGTTTATGAATTTTAATTATTCATAAAATATAAGGTTTAGGATAAATAAGGAAACTATTTTCGTAAAATTTAGAATTAAATAAAAGAAAACTTCAGGGAATATCTTTTATAAGATTAATTAATGATGGAACTTCATTGATACCACCACTAATATTCTTAACATGTAGATTTTTTCACTTACCTAAATGTTTTCTATATTTTTGTAACATATAACCATAAGTTTTAAGTCCAAATTTTTTGAATAAAAACATTCTAGTTCTTTTAAGGATGAATCAATCTAACTTTTTTCTTATAGTAGATTGTTTACCTCCAATGAAATAATTAGATCAATCTCTTATAAGAACACTTAATTCGTTTACGATAGTACCAATATCTTTATGAGTATTCTTTAAACTAGTTATATCGATAACACGATCTTTTAACTTTTGTCTTGCCTTACGTGAAGGATATACATAGGTACCTATTCAATTGGTTAAATTACCCCTAATAGCTTTAGGTGCTTTAATAATTCAATTAACTTTATAAGGTCTAAGAAAATGAAAAGTTCAACTTAGGTAGTCAAATTTTTCACCCATTTTTCATTTAATTATCTTAAAATTATCTGTTGAAATTTCTAATCCTCTTTCAGCTATAAATTCTTTGATTATATTCATTAGATGTTCGTTTAATTCTCCGCAATTATGAATTACAAGAAAATCATCAGCATATCTAACAAAATTAGTTACAACTTTTGTCATAAATTTCATGTAACTATCTCTATCATTTTCTAGTATGAAACCTTCCTTTTCAGGATGTATAAAACTACCTTTATGTCTACCTGTTTTGGGGTACGAATTTTTAATACCATCTTCAATGGTAGTTTGTAAACCATCAAGGGTTCAGTTAATTAACAAAGGGGATATAATACCCCCTTGAGAAACTCCTTTTATACAAGGTAATACACTCTTATCTATTTCTAATCTAGGTGCTTTAAGAATTTTAGGTAATAAAGTTTCAAATCCTTTTGGCATAGGTGTATTATCAATAAGTCATTGATGTGAAATATTGTCAAAACATTCTTTGATATTAGCATTAATAATATATTTTTCAACTAAAAAATTACGATTATTATCTGAATTGTAATTATTTATAAACTTATTTCCAAATGCAAGATATTTTTTCCTTAGATTAGGTCTACTTATATTATGAATAAGTAAATTTGCAACAGTAGCAACTGCCATTAGACAATCACGTCCAGGCCTAAAACCAAAAGAATAAGTGTCACCCATAGGCTCCATAATTGGTTCCATTACTAATTTTATTAACATTTGAACTGCTCTATCATAGATAGTTGGAATACCTATTTTTTTATTTTTACCATTAGTTATAGGAATTTCAACTATTTTGATTATCCCAGGTTCATAAAATTTTAAATTGGTTAGTTTTAAATATTTTAATAATTTAAATTTTAAGTTTAAATTATGTTTAATTATGTCATTATGATATTTATTAACGACAGTTATAGGATTATTTTCTATTTCTTTATACTCCTGTCTAAGTAATTTAGTTTTAGCATGTCCGAGTTTTGTTTTTAGTTCTCTTCTTTCAAGTTCTCTTTGGGAAAGTTTCGATTTTTCTTTCCTTTTAATTGCTTGATCGGTTTTACCCTTTGCTAAACCTAAAATATATTTAATCTTTTGTATTCTATTTGCTAAAATATTTAGTGCGGAACTTTTGTTGTCAACTTTAGATATATTTGATTTAAAGGCTATCTCATCTGTTCCTGGTATTGTGCTACCTGAATTTTTAGTTAGTAACTCTATAGACATCAATTTTCAAAGTAAAGATGTCATTATAAATCCTCCAAATTCTAGTAATTCTATAAACTTTTCATCTTTTAATACAGCATTTTTACTATATTTATGCTTTTTAATTAAATTATCACTTTTAATAGCTATTATAGTACTTTGATCTTTAATTAATTGAGTTATATTATTAAAATACTCTTGATTAGCAGGTCATAAATTTTTTAATAAATCTTTATGACTTAAATCTACTAATTTTTTATATTCATATGACTCTTTAAGATTTTTGATCATAGGATTTAAGTTATCTCCATTTATTTCTAAATTTCCTTGATTTCTTTTTCCAGTACAATAATATCTACATATTATCATGCTTTTATTTAAAGCATCCAACTTCAAATTTCCATAATTGCTTAGTGATTTATTGAAGTTATCCCATCAATTTATTAGAGGCCTTATTAATATAATTTTGGTATTAATATTAATATTTTTTGTTGTTATTTGTTTCCTCTTATTTTCTATATCCCTATTGTTATTAATTAAAGAACGGTGTATTTTAACGAATCTACTGTGCTTATAGTCGTTACCCTTCTTTTTAAGATCTAAGATCATATCCTGATTGAGGGGGTCATCGAAAGTAATTAAGTGAAAAATTACTGTATAACTTGAAACAATAAAGGCTCTCATCATAAATAATCTGATATTATTTGCATATATTATCTTTAATTTATGACCCGAATTATCGGTTGTGCTTAGATATCCTCCAACAGACAATACAACTGCAAAGAGGAGTCTAATAAATCTGAAGATCGCACGCATAGGTAGGAAAATTATATTAACTGATATAAACAATAGTCAAAAATGAATTTCAGCTCATATTTTGTTATATTTTAAACCAAACATTGCTGGTCCTCAATAATAGTAACCTCCTATTAAACTGAATAATGCTCCCATTGATAATACATAATGAAAATGCCCAACCACGTAATAAGTATCATGAAATGCTACATCTATTGATGCATTGGAAAGCATAACTCCTGTCAATCCACCGACAGTAAATAAGAATAAGAAACCTAATGCAAATAACATAGGTACTGCTAATCTTACTTCTCCTCCATAAATTGTTGCTCTTTATTAACCTTAATCATTTCAGATTCTGTTATATTTCATATAACTAGCTAGTTAAATATTTCAATAATATAACTAATTTACCCTAAAAGTTATTAATACTCCATACTGGGTATCTTTGTTTATTATTGTTAAAGTTAATTTTAACTTTATACCATTACTGGCTTTTGGATTAAACCTTAAATAATCATATTATATTTCATTATTTTGTCTTATAACTTAGATTATCAATGAGCGTCTAATCTCTACACTTTTACATATTTAATTTCTATATTTATGATTTAGCTCGTCGATTGACCTATATTTATTACTTATTTTAAATATAGGTTTTCCCCCGAATTTGCCCATTTATATTATTAATATAATTTTTCTTACTTAATATTTTTTTTATATTAATTTGTTGAACAGCTAATTTACAATCTTGCTAAAGGATTTTTTTTTATTCAACTAAAAATTTTTATCCCTGTGGGAACTGCTATTACCATTGTGAAATAGTTGATTAATCCTCTTAAAATTTATACTAAAAATACCTTATAAATAAATTTATAAAATAGAAATTTATATTTTATTTTTAATTTATCAAATCTATTTTATTTAATAGGGTATTATTTTTATATTAAATAAAAGCTTAATTAAAAAACCTTTCCCGAACTATACGTGCTATTTTCATAGCATATAGCTCTCCATTATATATATAAATATATAACTAGATCCCTTCATTACATTTAATAAAAAGATATATTTTATATATATATCTGTACGTTATAAAACTTGTATATTATTATAATTACTATGGATCTTCCGTTAACCTAATACTTTCGATATTAGGTCAATCCCAAATTCTTCTTAAACTTAAATATATATTTACGTAGGTCATTATATATATTTCTGTCCGCAGGATTAGTATTTACTGTGGACTTATTGTATTTTCCTATACATAATCAGCTACTATTATATACCAATATATATATATTCCCACCTTAAGTGGGCATAACCATATAAATCTTAACTCAGGGATGAAATATTAAATTCCCTTTTTTAGACATGCTGTGGTCAACCTTAAATTACTTTAAGTATCTAAGTCTAATGTTTTACTTCAAAATATTAATTTATCCCCCCCGCGAAGCGGGGGTTTGATTAATCTATATAAATCATTCCTATTTATAGGTTGATTTTGGCGGTTTTACCCTTTAATCATCTTAGTCATAATTCCCTATACTTGTCATTATCTTTTAATAAAATTTTTATATACAAAATCCTTCCCCCGTTGTGCTGTGACATTAATTTAATTCCTAAAGGATAATTTTTGGGGTAAACCCCATGAATCATCGAAAATTTCATTCTGAAATTTTCTATAATTTTTCCCGCCCGTAGGGCGGGGATGAATCATCCCGGCGTCGCCGGGATAATTTTATAAAGGGTATTTATTATCATTCTATCATTATAAAATTTGATTTTATTTTTAATTAATAAAATAAAATAAGATTCGATTTTTTTATTAAATTAGAAATTTAATTTATATAAAAATGATTTTATAAAATATGGAGCTATTTTAGGTTTAATTTTATTTAATTCTATACGATTTATATATATTCTATATTTATATTTATTTTTTTGTAAAGTAGTTTTAATACCGAATTTAATATATAAAATATTTTGTATTAAAATATTTTCATTAATATTAAAATTATCAGTACATATAGTTAAACCTTGATTTTTTCTATAACCATTACCCATTATTCAATGTGCTAAAACTACATAATCCATATGATCTAATAAATCTAATTTTATACTTTTTCTATTACTATTTTCATAATAAAATATATTTTTTATATTATTTAAAATTACTAATTTACGTGTTGAAAATTGTATAGTATAAAATAGTTTACCTCTATTAATATTTTTAGTTAAATAAGGTATATTAGAACAAATGTAAGATAATTCACAAAATACTCATCATAAATATTCAAAATTATTTATTGATTGTTTAAATCCAATAGCTGGATTACAAAATTTATATAAATGCATTCATCCATGAGATAATAACATACCAATAATCATACTTTTATGATATTTACTTAAAATTAAAGAATTTCTATCATTACGAGTAATTATACCTTTTTTAAAATTAAATGTTAATTTTTTATAATGAAAATTATGTAAAATCAAATCTTTACATTTATTTTCTTTAAAAGTTGAGAAGGATTTTTTTATATAAAAATTTGATTTTATTTTTGGGATAAACCCCATTAATACAATCCCCCCACTACGTGGGGGGGATTTAATTGGGGATATTATTTTGTTAAGATAAATTTTATAAATGGAAAATATTTGAAGGTGTAATTTATTACACATTAAGTTTAACAATAAAATGGCGCACGTAGCCGATGTGAAATAAGCTCTAGTATCAATATCTAATCCTACTACATACATATGGTGCTAAGTATTTATTGTTTATAACATATATACTTATGGACTATATCTTATACTTACTAATAATTAAGGATTAAAATAAAACCCATGAATTATATAAAATTTATGTAAAACATGAATCATCCTAAAATTTAACCCCCGCTTCGCGGGGTTGAATCATCCTAAAATTTAAGTATGAAATTTGAGATTATTAAAATAAGTATCACCACATATAGTCTCTGAGGTTTCTTTTTTATATGATTAAGGATAGTATATATAAATAAAGTTACCAGCTGATTATTATATTTATTTAAATTATAACTTTAAAAATATAAAATAAAGTATTAAATAATAACAAAATTTTCAGCTTACAGTGATGTTTTATTACCTTAAATTCACATTCAAGGAAAGCCACAATTAGACTTCAAACTAAGAAACCTAAAAGACCGATTGATCCCATAATTGAGATAGACGAGCATACCTTTTTAGCGGATGCTTCCCCTCACAGATCTGTACATGCACCTCTCGATGCATACAGCTCTTTGCCAATACTTACTATAAGTATGTTAATTATTATTAATTAAATAAAACTATTTTGCTAAACCTTTCAAGTATTTTATAAATTTATTTTTATGTTTATCATCCACATAAGCTAAATTTGCTTTATCTAAAAATTTAATTATACTTGATATTCCCACTGATTCGTTATTATCGATTATATAATTAGTAAAACATTTGTATAGAAATTTATCACTTATTGATTTAATATGGTGACATTCTGAGTGAATTAATTGTAAATTATTTTTATTATCTATAAACTGTTTAGTTTCAATATTATGTAAACTTATAAATTTAGGTATTATGTAATCAAGTTCTATATCTTTAAACCTATTTATGTTAATTGATTTGTAATTACTAATATTGTAATAAATTTTATGATATTTATTATCTATACTAACATTATTATCTATTAATATATCATTATTAATATAATCAATATCATAGGTAGATAAATTAGTTAGATTTCTCCAATTTATTAATTCTTTGTGACAGATAGGACATTTAAAGTCTTGTTTATATAATAATATAGATTTTAAATCATTTTTAACTTTATTTATTAATATTTGCCTTAGTACATAAGGTTTAGGATTAATTAAATATGATGTATATCTAATGTTATTATTTACATTGAGTATATTTAGATTTGTATTATAATGTAAATCTTCTAGTTTAGGTATTTTAACAGTTTTTATACTCTCTTTATTTCCTATTATATCTACATAGGATAGTGAAATTTCTCTTTTTAAAGTTCCATCATTATTTTTGAAATATTTAGTAAAATAAAGAGGATATGATTTGTTATATTTTTTTCTTAAAAATTTACGGAATCTTTTTAATACATATAAATCTAGATAGTGACGTAAATTTGTTTGTTTAGGTCCTGGTGAAAAATAATTAGATCAACTATTTATATAGATGATTAATTTATTAAAAATAGAAATATCATCTAATCTAGTATTAGATAATGAAGTTATATCTTTAATATTATTTCTAAATTTAAGAGTAGAATCCTTAGAAGGATATAAATATGTACCTCTTAAGTCAGATAATCTACCAACTATCTTTCTTCTTGTATCTAAAATTCAATTAATTTGAGTAGGATTAATATTATGAAATGTTCATCCTAAAAAATTTAGTTTTTTATTAAAATTTCATTTTATTATTTTGGTTTTATCTTCAGATAATTCCAAACCTCTTTCTTTTAAAAAGTTTTTTATACCAACTATAATATTATCTAATGATTCCTTTCCACATGAAATGACAATGAAATCATCAGCAAAACGTGTTAAATAAGTAGCTTCTTTTGTTAAAATTGATAAATCAGATGGATATTGATAAGATATATTATTATTATTAAAGTAATAAAACTTATCAGGACATATTAATCTATATGTTTTTTTTTTATTAAAATTAATAACAAAAGAATTTTCAATACAAACTTTGTCTAATCCATTTAAAGTTCAGTTAATAAGTAAAGGAGAAATTATACCTTCTTTAGGTATTCCTTTAGTATTATCTTCTGCTTTAGTAATAATTTTATAATTATCTTCTATATCTATTTTTTCAACTATATTAGTTTTTAATATTCTTTCTAATAAATATTCATAGCCTTTTGGCATAGGAACATTATTTATTAATCAATAATGACTAATATTATCAAAACAATTATTTATATCAGCATCTAAAATTCATTTAGTTACATAATACATTTTTTTCTTTTGTTCAATAGCTTTATATTTGTCATTATCAATGTTAATAATACCTTCTCTATCTTTTTTTGAAATCATAGATAAACTATTTGGTTTTATACTTTTTACCAAGGTCTTATAACTTAATAATTTTACCCGCATTGCGGGATTAATCATCCCCCCGCGAAGCGGGGGGAATAAATTTGTTTTATTATTGAAGGTATAGTATAAACGGTTATATAGTTGACAAATAGCTTGGAAGGAATTACGTCCAGGTCTGTATCCTCATGAATCTACATCTCCTAATGGTTCCATATAAGGTTCCATTACTACTTTTAGTAACATCTGTATTCCACGATCTTTCATAGTTGGTATACCTAATGGAGAAAGTTTTCCATTATTATTAGGTATATATACTCTTAAAATTTTATCTGATTCATAATCCTTTAATTTTAAATTTTTTAATATTTTTAAAATATCAAATTTTAAATTTATATTATTATTAAGTTGAAGTTTTCTTAAATCATTAAGATATTTAAGTGGGTCAACATCTATTTGTTTCAATATCTTCCTACTTTCTAATACCTTATTATTACCTAGAGATGATTTTAATCATCTCCTGTAATTTTCTTTTAGATTTAAATTTTCTATCCCTTTTCTGTTTATAGCTTGATCAGTTTTACCTTTAGCAATTGCTAAAATAGTTTTTGCTTTAGATATTACCTTTTTAAGTACTACTAATGCCGTTTCATCATTTTTAGCTGTTTTTAAAACTTTCATTAAACTTTTGTTATCTACACCTGCAGTATAGGCACCTTTAGTTTCCATTAATAAATTAACAGAATAAATTTTGTAAAGCAAACTTTCCAAGTTAGATTTAGCTTCTAGTAGTATCGGTTCTCATAATTCTTTCTTTTTTATTAGGTTTCTATCTATTTTATATTTTATGTTTTCTAATTTATTATATTCAATATTAAAGTCAGAAGAAAATTGGTTTATTGTTTTGATAGCTAGTAAATAATTTCCTAATTCTACATAATTATTTAACTTATTCTTGAATTTTACATCAAGAGTAGGTCATTTTTTGTCATTAAGACTACTTATGGCCTGGGGAACTAGTAATTGTTCCAATTCTCTTTTATTTTTATATAACTTATTTATATTGTTAGAGTTGTTAATTTTTCCTTCTCTTATTGATAAGTTATTAGTTGAATAACCTCTACGAATTATTAGTTTTTTATATAAACCAGGGTATAGTAAAGTAATTGACATTCTACTATTTATAGAATCTAACTTATAAAAGTATTTAATACTTAAATAAATTCCTCCCTCACATTTATTTATGCTTGATAAATATTCCCCATTTTTAGATGATATATTTATTTTTTCTCCTTTATTTAATTTACGATTCGTAAATTCTATCTGTAGCTGAGAATCCTTCGTTCCTATATTTTTTTCGTTTATCATTGGTAGAGTTTTCCGACTAAGACTCGCACTCTTTTCGGACCAATTGATTTTTAATGGATGCGTTAAGAAAGTCAACAGATTACTTCTTCTACTGATAAAGCTCGCTATATTCACTAA
The DNA here is from genome assembly GCA_002370875.1 of Metschnikowia arizonensis. Taxonomy (NCBI): domain Eukaryota; kingdom Fungi; phylum Ascomycota; class Pichiomycetes; order Serinales; family Metschnikowiaceae; genus Metschnikowia; species Metschnikowia arizonensis. The sequence continues at coordinate 13,643 of NLAU01000925.1, read as the reverse complement.
TTGTGAATACCTGTGTAAACAGACTTGCTTAGCTATTCCTCAATAAGTACTCCTCTTACAAAAGAAAGTAAATAAATGCGGTAAGGCGCACGCATATAACATCCCTATTTCTCCAAATATCGGCTTCTTACTGTATGTAGATACGATATGTGATATTATTCCAAAACCTGGTATTATTATTATGTATCTTTTTATTCCTTCACTTTTTTTAAGTGAGGTTTGATTTATTGGACTATTTCTTATATTTTTTATTTATATATTTATAGATTTTATTTTTATTTTATATTATACAAAGGTTATTATTATTATTTTATATAACATAATTTTAATTTATATTTTATATTTTAATATAAAGGTAAAAATTTATTTTTGATATTTTAATTTATGCCTTATATTTTATACCCTCTATTATTTTAATAATGAACATAAAATATAATAAGAAGGGATTTAATATCAAGAATCAAAACCGATAAGAATCAAATCCCCCGCTAAGCGGGGGTTTTTATTAATTGAAAATTAAATTTTTTGATATTTTTTTTATTTTTTCTATATCTTCTTTAGTAAATTTTATTTTATTTTGTTTTAAAATATAAATTTTTCTTAATAATAAATATTGTAAATATTTAAAAGAAACTAATGGATATTTATTTAAATAATTAATAATATAATAAAAATCATTAAAAGAATTTATATTAAATATATATTTACCACTATGGTGTATATTTTTAAAGTTAAGATTATTATTTATATAATTAAAATATAAAGGATTATTATTAGGTATATCATTATTAATAATTTTTGATGAATTATGGATAATTTCAGAATTTAATGTTTTTTTTTTATTTATAAAATATAAATGTAAATTTTTTAATAAATTTAAATTATCATTAATTAAATTTAAATTTAAAGTAAAATCTAAATTAGGATCATAATTTTTATCTAAAAAATAATGATTAATATTAATAAAAAAGAAACCAGAAGAATCAATAAAACCACATAATCAATGATTATTAAAGAAATCAAGAGAAGGATTATAATTAAAAGAAGAATATTTATTTAAAAATAATTTACCACAATCTTGTTTAGGATTTAATAATAATTTTATTAATAATTGATTATATTTATCATAAGATTTTAATTTATTATTAATTAATTCTAAAATTAATAATAAACCATTAGTTTTAGTTATTATTAAATTAACACCTTTTTTTAATCCATTAGCTGGTTCTTTATTAATTTTTACTTTCCCATAACCTATTTGTTTTTTTAATCAATAAGCTGCTGATATATCTTTTATATGTAAATTTATTATTAAATTATCATTATTATCAAAATAACTATTCCCATCTATTAAACCTGCTAAATAATTACCTAATTGTTCTTTATTTAAAGGTTTATATTTATTAGGTACATGCTCTGATATCCTTTTATTTAATTGTTTTGTATAACATAATGATCTATAAATATATAAATTATTTATAATATTATTGCTTATAGTCTCTGAAGATCTTTTATTTATTATTTCTAATCTTAAATTAGATTTATATTTTTCTTGCTGATTTACTGATATATATAACATTTTTACTCTTTTTTTTACTCATTTTAATTTTAATTTTAATTTTAATTTTAAATTTAATTCCCCCCGCATCGCGGGGATAATTCTATTTATCCCCGATAAGCCGGATAAATAAATTTTTGAGCTTTTAAATATGTATTTATATACATTTCTTATTCTTAATTTTAAGTAATTCTCAGCATATAGCAATATTAAGAGGCATACATATACCTCTGGGTGCTATTATATAACTAAATTACTCTTCATAAATAACTTATCTTTTTTATCTCGTTATTTTTATTTTTTTTTAGTTATATAATTTGGACTATGTCTTTATATAAATATATATATTATTTCGCATATAGTCTCTGAGATTTCTTATCTAAATTTTTATTATCTTTTAATTTATTTTTTATATAATTTATAATTTATACATTTAGATAGTTATCTGCTAATTATTTATAACATAAAGTAAAATAATAATCTAATTATTGGGTAACCAAACCGCATAAATATAACCTAATTTTATTTTTGGGATAAATCTCATTAATACAATCCCCCCCACTACGTGGGGGGGGATTTAGGTTTTATTTATATAATTAATATTATTGTTTATTAATTAATATTTAATATTATAACTTTATTATTTTTATTTTAATAAAAGTAATTAAATAAATATAAATTTTTAGCATATAGCGAAATTTAAGATAAAAACAGTAATAAAACTGTTAATTTATCGATATTTAGAATCAACCCCGCCCTATGGGCGGGGTTTAATGAGACTAAAAAAAAGATAAATATCAAATTAGGCCACGATTGACCAAAGAATCCTAAGTATAGGGATATAATAAACCCCCTGCGTAGCGGGGGGATAATATACCGGCTATTGCTACTAGGGGTATATTAACAGTTAACTGTTATAATTCCTATTTAGTAGGTATTTTATCGACTGTACATTAAGCATCATTTCAGATACCCACAAGTGAGCCAGTCTGTAGCGATATCTAATACTACCGACGGTCTTAAATAAATAAATTTAATATAAGATTAAATAATAGATAATTATTATTTTTTTATTTACTCTTAACCGTTTTCACTTGCATTGCAATACTTTATGTTATTAATTTCGATAATTATATCACTAATAATAAGATAATTATATTAGGATTAATTAATCCGGGGTGGTAATTAAATAAAACATAAAATATATTATTCCTCTCAGAATAAATTAGTTAAATTTAACTACTACAGCCCGCAGCTAAGCTGCGGGCTGATATATAACTTATAATATCCCCCCCGCGTAGCGGGGGGCTTATTTTATCATATAAGTAGTTAATTATATTTATTTTCTTATTAGTGTTACATAAATATAATTGATTTTATATATCAAAATATATAAATTAAAAATTTAACTATCACTAGATATAAATAATATAACCTTAATATATATAAGGCTTAAAAGCGAAATAATAAGGATATATTTTATTAATATAGTCTTATATATTAACCTAAAAAAATATGAATAGAAATATCCCCGCCCTACGGGCGGGGATGTTTTTAAAATATTAAGTACAACATTTGCTATATTAATTATTTAGTCTTTATTTATATTAATTATTTTTATATAAGTATATAACTAATTTATATCTTTATTTCAATTCTTTTTAAAATAAATGTTGATTGCCATAGAGTGTTCAATCATTGTTTTAAATGAAAGCCCCCGGCACAGATCGTAGCATGCTACTCGCATAGCACTACGCTCCTCTAGTAAAATACTCAAATAATATATATACTGATAAATAAAATTTAAAATAAAATAAAATTTAAAAATATATATATATTTCCGTTAAAACGAAATTGAGATTGAATTATTTTTATATAATTTATATAAACCCGGGCATATAAATTAATAAAGGGTTATATATCATAAATATTAATTAATACATATTAATATACATTCTATTATATCTTACTAATATAATTTAGTAATCTATTAGCTTTAGTAACTATTTTATTGTCATAAATTGTTTATAAATTAGAAAAGTAAGTACTAAGTAAATATTTATTTTTCATTAAACTTTTAAAAGTTATAAGATTAAGTAATTTAAGATCAGAATCTGAATCAAAATTTATATTAAATTTAACTTTATAGAATTATACAATAGCTTGTAACTATTTAAGTATAGTTTTTCTATCCAGAGCAGTTTTAATTTTGTGACAACTATGATGTATGATAATTTTATTGTTATTATCATCAAGTATATCAGATATACTATAGTCAAATAAATCTAATGTTTTAGGAAAAATATGGTAAATTTGTAAATTTTTGTATAACAAATCACGACTAGGAAATTTCTTAATTAGACTATAATTTACAGGTTTTTCATTAACTGTATTTGCTGAATTAATATAATTATGGATGATTGATGGAAAGTAATTTTCCTCTATATAGAAAGAGTCATCAGCGTTAATAGAAAGATTAAGAGAATCTAAATCTAAAAGTATATCATTACAAATTGGACATATATTATTTTGTTTTGAAATAAGTTGAGATCTAATATCACCTTTATATGTATTAATCAGCATAGCCCTTTTAAGATATGGTTCTAGATTAGTAAATATACTATTATTTATTAATAAATTGGAAGGTTTTAACATAAAAAATGTAACATTAACCATAATTTCTGTTAACTTTTTAATGGAAATAGTTTTTTTAGTTGATAATGACTTAACTGTCATAGTATTTCATTTTTTTTTATTATTAACTTTATGAGTAAGTAAATTTTTACACATTAATGCATAAGAGTTTCTATATTTTCTATAAATTCATTTCATTACTCTACGAAAGGTGTATTGATCCAAATTCTTTCTTAATGGATATTGATTATAAGATGGAATGAAATAATTACCTCAATTATAAATTATTGGATTTATTAAATTAATAAATTCATAGGGTGTTAAATTACTATTAACAATACTTGTAATAGTTTTAATATTATCTCTAAATTTCTGTATACTTTTTTTTGAAGGATATACATATAAATTAGTTTTATCTGAAAGTCTAATAGATAACGAGTTAGGTATATCTGTTAATCAATTAACTTTGTTAGGTGAAATAAAATGAAAAGTTCAACCTAAGAAATCAAATTTAGCTCCCATACTTCATTTGATTATACTAGTTTTATCTTCATTTAGTTCTAGTCCTCTTAATTTTAAGAATTCTTCTATTCCTTTTTTAGCTCTTATAGGACCTTGAGGATCTAAGCTAGTGAAAATAAAATTGTCAGCATATCTAATTAAGTGTGTAGCTGCTAACAAATTGGTTATTAATTTACCTCCTAATACCTTTGTCAATTCTAATCTTCCATCTTCTTTTTTTATAGATGCTAATCTTGCGTGATGGGATAGTCCATCTAGAGTTCAGTTTATTAACATTGGTGATATTATTCCCCCTTGTGGTACACCTTTTATATTGTCTTTAGGTTCTACCTTTGTTGTAATTATAGGTCTTAACATATCTATATTTATTGTATTATCTCAATTTAGTCATAAATAATTAGTTATATAATTTAATCTAGTTATGTCTTTTTGATTTTCATCTTTTTCAACTATTGTTGTTTTAAGTGAGTTATATAATAAATTTATATATTTAGATGGAAATGGTACATTCTCTAATAATCATTTATGTGATATATTATCAAAGCATCCTTTAATTTCAGCATTTAAAACATATTTTTTTTTACTTAATATTTTTTCTCTATCTTTAATTAATAAATTAGTTGATTTCTCAATTTTGTAAGAGCTATTAGCCTTTCTATGTTTTTTTGTTATTGTTGTATCTGTTAATTCTTCAGTTATTTTCTCTTTACTTAAAACTCCATCAGCTCTTTCTTTTGCTAAAGACGATTTTAATTTATTATTATTGACATTCTGAGAATTATAATTATTTTTACTAGTTAATATTTGTGATAATTGAGTTATAGCATGATTAGTACCTCTACCAGGTCTAAATCCTCAAGATGAAGTATCACCACAAGGTTCTAGATATGGTTCTAATATTATAAGAATTAGTTTTTGAATAAATCTATCATTTAATGTAGGAATACCTAAATAACATTTCTTACCATTAGCTTTTGGTATTAAAACTCTTAATACTTTATTTGATTTATAATTAATTAATTTACTATATTTTGATTTAGCTAACATATCAAATTTTAATTGATTATTTTTTACTTTTATTAAAGCATTATAATTGTTTATGTATTCTATAGGATCTTTCTTCATTAATTTATATTCTTTTTTAGCTAATTTGGTTATTAATTTACCCATATAATGATTTTTCAATAACTTTCTTTTTATTTCATTTGTTGTTGTTAATTTACCTTTTCTTTGTTCCGCTTGATTTGTGTCTCCTTTTTCAAGATTTATTATTTCTTTCATTGGATGTTGATTTAATATTTTTCCTATTAATAATTCTTTATCATTTCCTTCCTCTAAATCTTTTTTATTAATTTTTATTGTTTTCCATATTTTTATATAATCATAACCTGGGATATATTTACCTTGAGATTTAAATGTTTGTTCTATAGCAAAAATCTTTGTTATTAGTGAGTTAAAACTATTTTCTATATTTGTTTTTTTAAATGTTTCAGTTCAGAATTCTGTATTTTCTATTACATTTCTCAATGTTTTTTCTGATATATTACTATTTGTAAATTCTTTTCTTTTTGGAAAACTTTGTTTATTATCAATTATTAAGTGTTGAGCTTGATTTTCTAAGTTTTTAATAAGATTTTTATATTCTAATATTGAATTTTCATTATTTATTATATTTGAATCATCTAAAAATGATTTAATTGAGCTTAATTTATAATTAAGTTTTTCATTATTAAAATTATTTTTAACTTTAAGTTTAAATTTAAAATTTTTAATTACATTAGATGATATATAAACCGATGTCAAGAATTGTCTTAACCTCATCAATTTAGGTATACCATAAATAAATTTAGCATGTAAATCTTCATTATTTACAATTCGAGAGTCCATAAGTCAGGTTCTCTTGTTTTTAGGTAATTTATTTTGATATTTCAACTCTTGTAGTGCGGCCAGAGATAGTTTTTTCTCCAATTTTCAGTAATTACTTTCCAAATTTATTAGGGGGGTTCCCATTATCAATTCCGAATTTTTTAATTGATTATTATTTGTACTATAACTACGTCTATAAATTATCATATTTCTATGATGACCATATCTTTTTATATCTTTATTTTTTAAGATATAATTTGATATTACTTTTGTTTTACTAGTCGTCTGTTTCCAGACGATCTGAATCAATCTTTTTTTATTAATATAACTATTAATAGCAGATTTTAAACTAATATATATCTGCAAAATTAATTCCATCCATGTATTTTGTGTGTTGTCCAAGCTTATAGCTTTCTCTTTAGGGAGTCAATATTTATATAAATTTTTATTATGGGTTATATTTAACATTGTTGTCTTTTGGATTATTTCTCCGCTTCTGTTTTTATTTATACTAACAATCATTTGTGTATTATTACTAACTATACCCGAAGTAATAAGATTGTAATTTATGACATAGTTTTTAATGTCTGCCTAGTATTTAGAAGGTCAACAAAATGAAATCCATAGACAAAGGACTGTCATTGTGACTGAGACTTACTTTTTAAAGGTTTTTTATTAGTTAAATCACCAATAAAAGTATTGATATAAATACCAAATAGGTCTATTATATACACAATAACGAAACCTAACACACTTTTGTGAACGCGCACGTATAAAATTGGATCACCTCCTCCTGCTACTTCATAAAAACTTGTATTAAAGTTTCTATCTAATAGTAAAAGAGTTACACCAGCAGTTAAAACTTATAAAGATAATAATAATAATATCGCTGTAAAAAATATAGCTCACGTGAATAATGGTGCATTTATCATATGTAAACCTATTGTTCTCATATTTATAAATGTTACTATAAAATTTATTGCTCCTAATAAACTAGAAATACTAGTTAAATGTAATGCAAATATAGCTAAATCAACGGATATACTTGAATGTGCATTAATAGATGATAAAGGTGGATAACAATCTTGTTTATAATCTCATATATAAAATTCTTTTTTGTATATTTATAAGATATTTTTGCTACATATTATATACTCTAATATCTTATTTTATCCTTACCTAAATTGGTTTTATTTTATATACTATCATTATTTCAATATATTACTATATTGTTCGGACTATTCTTTATAATTATTTTTATGTTTATTTTTTTTATTTCTTAATAATTCTTTTATTTTTTCTAATTTTAAATATTTACCTTTATATTTTCTATAACTTCTTTTTCAAATTTTAAATTCTAAATTTTTTACACCTAAAAATAATATTGTTTCGTCATTAGTTAAAAAATAATTTATTATATTTTCTATACTTCTTGAATTAGTTGTTTCTAATAAATAATATTCTAAATTATTTATTTTTTGAATTAATTCAACCCCCCGCATAGCGGGGGGGTTTAAATTTATTGATGCTTTTATTCCAAATATTTTTTTTATACTATATAAAATTATTGGATCTAATTTTTTAATTATTCCAAAAGCATGTTTAATTATTCTATTTGATTTATTTACTAAATAAAAACTTCCTTCTGCTTCTATAAAACCTATTAATCAACTTTTTGACATTATTGAATTTATATCATTTATTGATATATTTTCTAATTCCCTTAAATTAAGTTTTATATTTTCAACATTTAAATTTGATTTTTGTAAATTTTCTATTTGTTTTATATTTTTTCAAATTGGAGATATATAATTTAATGGCATTTTATTTTCTTTAAGTTTTTTTATTATATTCGTTTTTTCTATATTTGATAAATCTTTTCTATTATATATTAATACTGCTTTTCTAAATAATTTATAATTATAATATTTAGATGTTAATAAAGGATATTTATCAAATATTGGTAATATTATATTTACTAAATTCTCTATTTTAGATATTTTAAAAGTTCTCATTGTTTTATCTTTACATATAATTCCTACTCCTAAATTTTTTTTTATTTTATGTAATATTTGTTCATTATTTTGGCTTATTTGATATTTTAATGTTATTGAATTTTTATTTTTAACATAATTTATATTAAATTTACCATCTCCATCTGTAAAACCTACTAATCATTGTTCAAAATTAATTTTTTTTTGTTTATTATTTTTATTTGATTTTTTATCTATTTTATTTCCACCTTTGGTAGGTTTATTTAAATATTTTTCTTTTATTGAACCACTTATTTCTTTATTTTTCATAATTAAATTATCTAAAAGATGATTCAACCCCCGCTTCGCGGGGGTTAAATTATCCCGCCCTACGGGCGGGCTGATTCATCCCGCTTCGCGGGAAAAATTATCGAAAATTTCAGAATGAAATTTTCGATGATTCATGGGATTTATCCTCAAATTATCTTCATTAACTATTTTTTTTTCTCTATTTTCAGTTTCCTGTGAGTTTTTTAAAATTGAAATTAATAAAAGATATTGATAAGAATTTTTAGTATAAAATTTAAGACTCACTAATATAAAAAATATAAAGGTTTTTATTATTTCTAAGAAAATAACAAGACTTAAAGGTAAATAATTTATATCTAAAAATAATAAAATGACTAAAAAATAAAATAAACATAAAATATCCCGCCCTACGTGTTTAAGATGAAATATCCCCGCCCTACGGGCGGGGATGTTTAGGGATAAAAAATAATGTATTATTATGTTAAGTCTCTGATGCATATTATTTAATATGCAGGCATATAAACCTATTATAAAATTTATAACTGTATTCCCTTTTAATATAAGCATATACGAGTATTTTATAAATCATTTAAATATAAAACCTAATTGAGGGAATATATTATTACCCAGTTGGGAATTTAATATAAATCAAAATGTAGATAAATAACCCAAAGGGTTAAATATTTGTAATTTATATTTAAATAAGGTTTTTCATGCATCGAATAATATTTTATACGGCTTATTTAAAACCGTTCATCCTGTACCTGCACCTTGCTCAATTAAAACAGAAGCTACAATACATATTAATGCTGGTGGTAAAGTTCAGAAACTTATGTTATTTAATCTGGCAAATGCCATATCTGGACTTCCTAAAAGTATTGGTAAAAAGAAATTCATTTTTATATATATCTTATATATTAGATATATCCAATTTTTATATTGGTATTATATTTTTCAATATAATATGGACTTTATCTTCATCCTGTTATAAGGAGTATTACGTAAAGTCTCTGAGGATACTATACCTCGCTTTATGCGAGCATAAATAACCTTTTATCAATTTTATATTTCCCGAAGGCTGGTATTTTGATAAATATATTTATTTTCGTTCCCTGCTGATTGCCCATTTATTTTAATAATATTTCCTTTGGGTATTTAACCCAACTTAAAAATTTTTATTCTTATTTTTATAAAAATATTATTCTTATATTCATATAGAATATAATTATAATTTTCAATTATTTATTATCCCGGCCTATAGGCCGGGCATTTTATATTTTATTTTTGATATTTAACCATATTTAACAGCAAATAATAAAGTATATATATATAAATATATCAGTAAGATATACTCAAATATATTTCTGTATACAATTAATTGTAAACAAAAAAAATTAAACTACATAACTAATTTATGAAGATAATAAATAATTATATAAAACTTTAGGGGTTTACAGCATATAGTAATATAATAATAGATAATTTTACAATTTAATAAAAAATATATATAATATTAGTAATATAAACTTTATTAGATTAAAATATTAGAATATAATACTAAAATTAATATATATTATTAAGTGTTAATTAACACTATCCACGGCAATAATATATTTCTATAATAAATGAGTATGATATATTTATTTTTTATATAAATGATCTCAATTAAATGTTGTTCTTGTTTTATTTAAATCTTTTCTTATTTCTTTAGCTAATTTTATACATTCTGGATGTGTAAATTTATTTTCCTTAGAAATAGCTAATTTTATTAATTTAGATCTAACTTTATAATCTAAATATTTAGATCATAATAATGGATATTTATTAAAATAATTAATAACTAATTTTTAATTATCAATTCTATTTACAATTACTATATAAGTATAATAATCTTTAAAATATTCTTGTTTTTGTTATTTTTAATTCCTTTTTCTACTATATAAATTTGTATTAAATAAATTAGCTATAAATGTCATTATATTAAATTAATTAATATCTATTTTATTATTATTAATATCTAAAACTTTAGTATAATTTTGTCTAATTTATAATCTATAATAAATTGAAATAGATGTATTTTTTTATTTACTTATTGAAATATTAAAATTACCATCCGCATCTGTAAAACCAGCTAATCATCGATNTTAATTTTCCCCGCGGAGCGGGGATAAATAAAACCTAATTTTATTTAGGTTTAATTTTCTGATTAATACAACCTAATTTAAGGTTTATTTTAATTAAATTTATACTTTCTAAAATTGATAATCTTATTTTTTTTATTAAAAATTATCAAAATTATCAGCTGGTGAATAAGATATATGGATTTTTTTCTTTTATAGTATAATCTTTTTTTATATAATTATTTATTCAATTAATTGCTCTTATGAAAGCTTCATATTTAGGCGTTCTATAATAACCATTAATTAATTCTAATATTTTATATGTATCTTCTATTTTTTTATATGTCACATATAAGCTTTCGAAGTTCTATTTCTTATTATTTTACCAATTTTAAAAATATTAAATAAATAATTAAGTAAAGGTAAATTTTTATCAACAAAAATAATATCAATAACTGGAGCAGATTTTAATTCTTTTGTTTTTTCTACTTAAATTGATCCATTTCCTTCAATTAAACCAGCTAAATAAGAATCTTAATATTCTTTATCAACCGGTAAATCTAAATTTCTAGATTTTTCTTTATTTATTATTGATGATTTTTGATATTCACCTTTGGGTAAATAATCTTTTATATGTCTACCTTTGGCTAAATCTTTATTTACTTCTTTAAAGACTAATCTATATTGCTATTTTACCGACTCTACCTGACATTTAATTAATTTAAATAAATATATATAGGAAAATATATCATACATTCTATATATAGAAAATATATTTTCTTTACCACTCTGGATGGAAAACAATTTCGCAATTGTATCCCCCAAAAGAACTGAACGTACATGTCACCATGTATTCAGCTCACCAAAGTAAACAATTAGATATAATCTTATGTATTTTATTATACCGTTAATTATCTAATTGCGCCTCTAATATAATCCCTGCTAAGCAAGATTTATACTCGTAAATATTATGGTATATTTCACAATGACATCATAAATGTATTAACACCTTATTTTTTATGTTATAACATTTACCTCCTTTATAAATGGGGTTTATATGATAAATATGTAACCCCTCATATATTCCTTAAATTTTTAAATAAGTTTTATCACAATGTGTTCAAATTTTATTTTTTAGATTTATATAATTTAGTTTTAAAAGATGAGTTTAAACCCATAGCTTTAAATTTATTATAATTATTAAAATCTAAAATTTTCATATAATCGGGATGAAATGCATGGATATGAGATAAATTATCAGGAATAAGATAATGTTTAGTAGATAATAATTTATAACTATTACTAGTGTCAACAAGATATATACTTTTAACTTTACCACCATATCTAGATTTATCCCTAGCAAAACCATGGAAAACTCATTTAACGTTTTTTAAATTTATGTATTTTATATGTTTTGAATTTAAATTTACATGACTATTATGAGTAGTTAGGAAATAGTTTTTAGCTATTAAATTTTTACCTCAACGTCTATGTTTTCTATGAGCTCATTTTCAAATTAAATTATAGATAGCATTTCTAACAGTATTTCTATAATGAGATGAATTATCTAAATTGTAATAATTATATCATCCACTTATTATAGGATTAAGTTTAGCAATTAAATTATAAGAATCTAAATTTTTAGATTTATTTAATATATTTCTTACTTTATCTATAAACGCAAGTACCTTGTTTTTATTAGGATAAAGAGCTATACCTCTACCATTAGTATGGTGTAGATAAAAAATATATTTATAATGTCTTCATTTTTCTTGATATTTAAATGTATAACCTAAGAAATCCAGTTGTTTACCTTTATCCTTAAGTCTAAATAATCTTGTTTTTTCTTCATTTAATGTTAATCCTCTAAATTCTAAAAATTGTAAAATAGCAGGTTTAACAAATTTTAATAATATATACTTAGATTTTGCTAAAACAACAAAATCATCAGCATATCTAACATAAGCTAAACCTGATGCTATAGGAGAATTAGTACCATCATTCAATTTAACTAAAATACTTTTTTCTTTACTTTTTATAATAGGATAAAGAGATTTAATTATAGCTTCTTCTAAACCGTTAAGAATAAAATTAACAAGTGTAGGGGAAATGATACCACCTTGAGGTGTTCCCATTTCAGTTTTTTCAAAAACATTTTTATCAATTACACCACTTTTTAATCAAGCTTTAACTAAAATTTTTAACATTGGATGTAAAAATAAGTTATTTAATAATCACTCATGATTAAAGTTATCAAATAATCCTTTGATATGAGCATTAAAAATTCAAATTTCTTCACTTTTTTGTTTAAATAAGAAATTATCAAAATTAGATTTACGAGTATTTATTTTAATTTTATCTAAATGATACGTATTAAGATAAAGCCTTAATTGGGCGATAGCATTTTTAGTATATCTATTAGGTCTAAACCCATAACTATGTAAATCACTTGTTGATTCAACTAAAGGTTCTAATACTAAATTTATGAGATGTTGTAAGGCTCTATCATTCAAAGTAGGTATACTTAAAGGTTTTAGCTTTCGACTATTTACTTTAGGTATTAATACTCTTCTAATAGGTTGAGCTTTATAACTTTTTGTGTTATTAATAATACTATTTAATCATGTAACTAAATCTAAATATAAATTTATATTTTTTTTT
>NLAU01000924.1:1435-12244 GCA_002370875.1 Metschnikowia arizonensis | reverse complement strand
CACTAATTCACTAATTCACTAATTCACTAATTCACTAATTCTCTAATTCTCTAATTCACCATTTCTCTAATTCACTAATTCTCTAATTCACTAATTCTCTAATTCACTAATTCTCTAATTCACTAATTCACTAATTCTCTAATTCACTAATTCTCTAATTCACTAATTCTCTAATTCACTAATTCTCTAATTCACTAATTCATTCTCGTTAGATGGGTATCGCACTACCCTTGGGTGTAAATCTCCTACCATATGCGGATTGCCAAACAACGGAAAGCAATCCTTCCATTCCCACCTCACCGGAATTGTCTCGCTCGCATTAGGACATAAAAAGCCGGGTTGTACACATGCCCCAAATTATCACTCAAGGATCCCTTTGTGAGAATCCTTCAACGAATAAACAGAGTTTTGAAAGTACTGAACAATTTTAAAGAATCTAACATGGAGGTCATACCTGGATCGGTGTAGGGTTCAATTTAAGTGTGGTGACAAGTTCCTGAGAGACTAATGAGTCAGCAGATCCCTGATCCCACTAAGCAATAGTACGATGGTCCATTGGGTGGATGGTCACAGAGGAATAATTGGAAAACTCAGTCAGTTTGGTCCACCCGTGGACTAGGACGGCGAGTGTTTGTTGATGAGGAACGAAGGAAGTGCCGAGTCACTGGGGGAGCACGGGGGTGTTTAGGGAGTTTCCTGAAGAGACGCCAGAAATGCCTATGGAGTGAAATGCCTATGGAGTGAAATGCCTATGGAGCGAAATGCCTATGGAGCGAAATGCCTATGGAGCGAAATGCCTATGGAGCGAAATGCCTATCGAGCTGTTTGAAAAAGCCCCGGATGACACAAGAGTTTCGAAAACCTGGTCGAAGGAAGGATGAAGGCAAACAGTCGAGCTGACGGAGGCTATTTAAAACGTCGTAATAAGTGGTGGCAGGGGTCATGAGAGAAAGACCCTGCAGGGTGTGGGCCTCGACAAGTTCCTGGAAAATGTCCTCGGATGTACGAAATCTTAAAACGGGGAGCGGTATTCTCAAAACTTTTGGCGAGAGGCTAGTTGGCTTTGTATCCGGCAGTAGTGAGGGCCTTGTGGAGTGAGGGACCAAAGGGGCGGAAACGAATCTGTGGGGATAAGCTTGCAATGAGCGGGACGGGACAGCGAATCGAGGTTCAAGCCGACTCGCTGGCTGTGTGTGACTAATAATTTCTATTAATTTCACTGCTAATTTCACTAATGTTAAATTTTTTAATAACTTTTTATATTTTTTTGACTTGTTTATTCGTTGATAATCCCCAATTACTAGAATTCCGGGTTTATATAGACTAGGGGCTTGTGTGTAAACCAGGTTGCCACGTCCTAAATCCGATGGTAGTAGGGAATAGCTGAATAGCCGTTGTACTAAGGGACAAATTAAAATTCTGGTGGTAGTAGGGAATAGCTCAATAGCCGTAGGGTTTATCGCAAATCCGCGTTACATCGCACATCGTATGTTTTTACACCCATGGGTAAATATAATTTCACTACTAAATATTATATTAATTGTTAGATTCTTTGATACGTTGATGTTCTTGTGAATATGGGCGAGCTCCTCCTTTTATAATTTAGTGAACCTTCACCAGTTATTACCTGATTAGGATAACTTCAATTAGGAAATACCATTCAGCTTCCTTGCGCACACTATTATGCTATTATTTTTTGTTGCCTTATTTCTCATCCAAGATCTATTGCAAATCCGCGCTACATCGCACATTATAATTCCCATAGGTAGTGCGATACCCATGAGGGATGTGACAAATTTCACTAAATATTATTAATTTTTATTTGATTCGTTTTAATTCTGATTTTTGATGGGGCCCAATTACTGGAATCCGGGTTTATATAGGCTTGTCAAATACTTTGATTGGTTATATTTTCATGGTTTTCATGGTTTTTATACTTTTTTCACGCTTTTTCACGCTTTTCCAGGTTCTGTTTCAATTATTAGTCGTATTTTACTGCAAACTTTACTATCACCTTTGCGTCTTACTTACGTACTTAACCCTTTGGTAACCTAGGTAATTTTTGGTCCCAGGGACAGTTGTAGCCTTGCGGTTGACTCTACATACTACTTATATTATTTCTAATACTACTACTACACAATATTCTGCTTATTGAGAACCACAAGTAAAAAATGTTATATCCAATCTTTATTCATATAATTGGATTAGCTCACGTGATCTCCCGCACCCAACAAATTCCTTTTAGGACTGCATCTACATTGTTGAGAGTTGGACTAAATCTCTGGCCCAAAAACTGCACCAGCGCCCTGTACATGTTAATATAATTAAGAGCATCCCCCATTAATTTTTCACCTCATTCTTTTGGACATCACCATTTTTTTAGTCTCCATTTTCTGCAGTCTAAGTACCACAATAATTCTGCTGAATAGGTTCGTCTATTTTTAATATAGTGTGTCTAATAGATTTTGTCTTGCCCTTGAACTGAACCCTGAACAACTCTGTGCCCTTCTTCCCCTCCAACCAACCTATCCTAATTTATATCAATGTCAACAACAACCCTTCGTCCATTTACCCTTTTTCATGGGTCCATGGAACATACCATTTTGGTGCCAACAAATCTCTTTTTTAAATATTCTCAGTTGAAAGATCAATTCGAAAAACTGTTACCTACGCCAACTGAGGAATTTGCTTCGGATGATGAACCTTCCTCTCCTGCTGAGTTGTTTGCTAAATTCGTCGGCTTTGTGGCCACTTTTGTCGACCCTAAGACTCCTGATGGGCCCTTTGATGAGATATTGCCTCATGTGCTTCAGGAATTCGAGTCTCGTTACTTTTCCAATTCAGACATCCACTCTTTTGCTGCTGGCTTGTTGCAAGATGACTCCTACCCTACTACTACCTTGAAGATTAAGGAGGTGATCAAAAATTACTTCCTTGCCATGGATAGCACCAATGCTATGATTCCAAAATCAGATTCTAACTTGTTGAAAATCTCCGCCTCGCGCTTGGCCAAGACTTTTGCCATTTTCGGTGGCCAGGGTAACCTGGATGACTACTTTGAGGAGTTGAGGGAGTTGAACTACATGTACAAAGGTTTGCTCTCCGATTTCCTTTCCCAGGTGGCCTCTACTTTGCTCTCTTTGGTGAAGACTACTGAGAATGTTGACAAAATCTACACCCAGGGCTTTGATGTTATGGCCTGGTTGAAGTCGCCCGAGCTGACTCCCAACCAGGATTACTTGTTGTCTGTGCCTGTCTCGTGCCCTTTGATCTGTGTCATTCAATTGTGCCACTACGTGGTCACTTGTAAGACCTTGGGTGTGACTCCGGGTGAATTCAGAGAATACCTTGTTGGTGCCACTGGCCACTCGCAAGGCTTAGTCACTGCTGTGGCAATTGCATCTTCGGAATCGTGGCCTTCATTCTACAAGAGCTCCTTGAAGGCCATTTCTTTGTTGTTTTTCATTGGCTCCAGATGTTTGATTACCTACCCAAGAATCTCCTTGCCTCCTACCATGTTGCAGGATTCCTTGGACAATGGCGAGGGCAGACCTTCTCCCATGTTGTCCATTAGAGACCTCAGCCGTGAGCAGGTGGACTCTTTTATTGAATCCACAAACAAGCACTTGCCTGCTGACAAACACATTGCCATTTCTTTGGTCAATGGTGGCAGAAACTTAGTTGTTTCCGGTCCCCCTGAGTCGCTTTACGGTCTCAACTTGACCCTCAGAAAGAATAAGGCTCCTTCCGGTTCTGACCAGACTAGAGTGCCTCACTCTGACAGGAAATTGCGTTTCTCCAACCGCTTCTTGCCTATTCTTGCTCCTTTCCACTCCCACTTGTTGGAGCCTGCCACAAAGTTGATCTTGGCTGACGTGAAGAAGAACAACTTGGCCATCCACTCTGCTGACCTCAAAATCCCTGTCTACGACACTTACACGGGCGACAACTTCCAGCTCCTGAATTCTGACGTGACTGCTAGGGTCATTGAATGCATTACTCAATTGCCTGTGCAATGGGAAAAAGCAACCAACTTTCATTCCACCCACTTGTTGGACTTTGGTCCCGGAGGTGTTTCTGGTTTGGGTGTTTTGACCCACAGAAACAAGGAAGGTACCGGTTCCAGAATCATCATTGCCGGTGCCATTGATGTGGCCATTGACGACGAGTATGGTTTTAAGCAGGAAATCTTCAACCGTTCCACCGACTCCGTCAAGTGGGCTCCTAACTGGTTGGAGGAGTTCCTGCCTAAATTGGTCAAGACAAAAGCAGGGAAGGTTTACGTCGACACCAAGTTCTCTAGGTTGTTAGGAAGACCTCCTCTCATGATTGCAGGTATGACCCCAACCACCGTCAACCCTGAGATTGTCACTGCTGCCACCAACGCAGGTTACCATATTGAATTGGCAGGCGGTGGCTACTTCAACGCCAAGGGAATGACTGCTGCTTTGAATGAAATCGCCGAAAAGCTTGTACCAGGCGCCTCTATTGGTGTCAACTTGATCTACGTCAACCCCCAAATGTTGCAATGGGGTATTCCATTGATCAAGGAAATGAGAGAGAAGGGCTATCCAATCCAATCCTTAACCATTGGCGCTGGTGTTCCATCATTGGAGGTGGCCTCCGAATATATCCAGACCTTGGGCATCAACCATTTGGGCTTGAAGCCAGGTTCCGTCGAGGCCATCAACGCTGTCATCACCATTGCCAAGGCCCACCCTGAATTCCCTATTGTGTTGCAATGGACTGGTGGGAGGGGTGGTGGTCACCACTCCTTCGAGGACTTCCACCAACCCATTTTGCAGATGTACGCCAAGATCAGAAAGTGCTCCAACATCATCTTAGTAGCCGGTTCTGGTTTTGGTTCCGATGCGGACACCTACCCATACTTGACTGGATCGTGGTCTCTCGAGTTCAACTACCCCCCAATGCCATTTGATGGAGTGTTGTTTGGATCTCGTGTAATGACAGCTAAGGAAGCCCACACTTCGTTGGAGGCCAAGAAGCTTATTGTTTCCTGTAAGGGTGTTCCCGACTCACAATGGGAAAACACTTACAAGAAGCCTACTGGAGGAATTGTTACAGTGAGGTCGGAGATGGGCGAGCCTATCCATAAAATCGCCACCAGAGGTGTCATGCTTTGGAAAGAGTTGGACGAGACCGTTTTCAACTTGCCAAAGAACAAGCTTCTTGAGGCCTTGGCCAAGAAGAGAGACTATATTATTAATAAGTTGGACAAGGACTTCCAGAAGCCATGGTTTGCCCGCAATGCCAACGGTGTTTGTGACTTGGAGGAAATGACTTACCAGGAGGTGGCCAACAGATTGATTGAGTTGATGTACGTTGAGTCTACCGACAGATGGAGCGACATTTCGTTGAGAAACTTCTTCTGCAACTTCTTGAGAAGAGTTGAAGAGAGATTTACATCCAAGAATGGCCAGACCTCCTTGATTCAGAACAACTCTCAATTGACTCATTCACCACAGAAGTTCTGCGATGATTTCTTTGACGTGTTTCCACTTGCTAAGGAACAATTGATCTCAGAGGAGGACTGTGACTTTTTCTTGATCAACTGTGCTGCTAGAGGCCAGAAGCCAGCGCCATTTGTTCCTGTTTTGGATGAGAGATTTGAATTTTTCTTCAAGAAGGACTCTTTGTGGCAGTCGGAGAACTTGGAGACCGTGTTTGACGGTGATGTGCAAAGAACATGTATTCTCCATGGTCCAGTTGCTGCTCAGTTCACCAACAAGATCAACGAGCCCATCAAGGAAATCATGGACAACATCCACGAGGGCCACATTGCTAGATTGATGAAGGATGCTTACAATAGCGAATCCAAGAACATTCCTGTTGTTGAGTTCTTCAACAGCATTGACAAGGTCAAGTTCAGAGCCAGCCTTGCGTGTGTTTCGATTGAAAAGTCGTCTTTTGTGACCACTTATAAGGTAGGATCCAAGTTGCCTTCCAAAAAAGAGTGGCTCAGCGAGTTGAGTAGCTCCAACTTGGACTGGTTGAACGCTTTGATATCTTCCAAGAGAATTGTTCAGGGCAAGAACCATGTAAGTAACCCATTGCATGATATCTTGGGACCTGCTCCAAACACTATTGTGAGAATTGAAAGAAGCGCCAACAACATCAGCCTTGTTCTTGAGGAGTTGGTTAAGGGTGACTTCAAGAAGGTGGTTGAGATCAAACTCAACAACAAGTCTCAAATTGAGATGAGCTTGATTGAGCACAGAACTGCCGATGGCAAGCCCGTTGCTTTACCATTCTTGTACGAGTTCAAGCCCGAGGATGGCTTTGCTCCTATTGTGGAGGTCATGGAAGGCAGAAACGATAGAATCAAGGAGTTTTACTGGAAATTATGGTACGGCAGCGATGTTCCTGTTGACTTCAACATTGATGTGGAACAACCAATTATTGGTGAGGAAGTGACAGTTACTGGCAGAGACATTGCCGAGTTCACGCATGCTATTGGAAACACATGTGAAGCATTCATCAGCAGACCCAGTAAGAAGACGTTGGCCCCTATGGACTTTGCCATTGTCGTTGGATGGAAGGCTATCATGAAGGCCATTTTCCCCAAGACTATTGACGGAGACTTGTTGAAGTTGGTGCATTTGTCCAACGGTTATAGAATGATTCCAGGCGCAGCTCCTTTGGAGAAGGACGATGTGTTGACCACCAAGGCGGTCATCAATGCAGTATTGAACCAGGCATCTGGAAAGATGGTGGAAGTTGTGGGAACTATTTACAGGGACTCCAAGCCAGTGTTGGAGGTTACGTCTCGCTTCCTCTACAGAGGTGAATATGTTGACTACGAGAACACTTTCCAGAAGGTGACAGAAGCCCCTGTCCAGATCTCGATGAAGTCCGGCAAGAACTTGGCCATCTTGAGATCCAAGGAATGGTTCCACTTGGACAAGGATATCGACTTGACCAACCAGACCTTGACCTTCAGATGCAAATCCGTGTACAAGTTCAAGTCTGCCAATGTGTACTCATCCATTAAAACCACCGGAAAAGTGTTGTTGGAGTTGCCCTCTAAGGAGGTCATTGAGGTTGGGTCTGTTGACTATGAAGCAGGCGTCTCTCACGGTAACCCCGTGACTGACTACTTTGCCAGAAATGGAGACACCATTGAGCAGGACATCAAGTTTGAGAATGCCATTCCCCTTTCTTCCGGTGAAGAATTGACATCAAGGGCTCCTTCCACCAATGAGCCATATGCAAATGTGTCGGGAGACTACAACCCCATTCACGTTTCACGGGTATTTGCATCATACGCAAAGTTGCCAGGAACCATCACCCACGGTATGTACTCGTCCGGAGCCATCAGAGCTTTGGTTGAGGAGTGGGCCGCTAACAGCATTGCCTCTAGAGTGAGAGCTTTCAAGGCCGACTTTGTAGGTATGGTGTTGCCCAACGATACCTTGCAAACATCCTTGACGCATATCGGTATGGTCAACGGAAGAAAAATCATCAAGGTGGAGACCAGAAACATCGAGACAGATCTGGCCGTTTTGATGGGAGAGGCAGAGATTGAGCAGCCCGTGACCACGTACGTGTTTACTGGCCAAGGTTCGCAAGAGCAAGGTATGGGTATGGACTTGTACAACAGCTCGGATGTGGCCAAGGAGGTTTGGGATAGAGCAGACCGCCACTTTGTTGACAACTATGGATTTTCCATCTTGGACATTGTCAAGAACAATCCAAACGAGTTGACGGTTCATTTCGGAGGAGCCAAGGGAAGAAAGATCCGGGAAAACTACATGTCCATGATGTTCGAGACAATTGGCGAAAACGGCGAAATCAAGTCCGAGAAGATCTTCAAGGACATTGACCACACCACCACGTCTCACACTTTCGTGTCACCTACAGGGTTGTTATCAGCTACGCAGTTTACACAGCCTGCATTGACGTTGATGGAAAAGGCTTCATACGAGGATATTAAGTCCAAGGGTTTGGTTCCTTCGGATGTGATGTTCGCCGGCCACTCTTTGGGAGAATACTCGGCATTATCGTCATTAGCCAACGTCATGCCCATTGAGTCGTTGGTGGATGTGGTGTTCTACAGGGGTATGACCATGCAGGTTGCAGTTCCAAGAGACGAAGTGGGCAGATCCAACTATGGTATGTGTGCGGTGAACCCCACGAGAGTGAATGCCACATTTAACGATGGTGCATTGAGGTTTGTGGTGGACGAAGTTTCGTCCAAGACCGGATGGTTATTAGAGATTGTCAACTACAACGTTGAAAACACACAATACGTGACAGCAGGAGACTTGAGGGCGTTGGACACGTTGACCAATGTGTTGAATGTGATCAAATTGAACAAGATTGACATTGTGAAACTCCAAGAGCAAATGTCTTTGGACAAGGTCAAGGAGCACTTGGCGGAGATTATCGAAGAGGTGAGCAAAAAGTCATTGGCCAAGCCACAGCCTATTGAATTAGAGAGAGGGTTTGCAGTGATCCCATTGAAGGGAATTTCGGTGCCATTCCACTCATCATATTTGATGTCAGGAGTCAAGCCATTTAAGCGGTTCTTGTGCAAGAAGATCCCCAAGTCTTCAGTCAAGCCCAAGGATTTGATTGGCAAGTACATCCCTAACTTGACGGCCAAGCCATTTGAGATTACCAAGGAGTACTTTGAGGAGGTTTACGAGTTGACCAAATCCGATAAGATCAAGTCCATCATTGACAACTGGGAGACATACGAAAAGGCATAAAAACTGCATACCAGCATAAAGTGGATAAACAAGGAATTACATGACAAGCACGTGGTACTGTTTGTCAAGAACATAGACAAGATGCCAATACATTGACTTATTGATGATTGTAGACAAAAGAAGCCCTTAGTTTAAATTTGACCAAATGCTATAGATGTAGAGGTGAAGCGATAAGAGCTCGGATATAGGATGTATTTATTCATGAGTGCGAAGGTCAGCACGGGACCAGATGTTTCAAGATAGGCTGTAAAACGCATTACCCCTCACAATGTATGCACCCCTATTCCAAAAGTCTAAATAAATGCAGATTCCCACCTCCCGACCAAATAATTTTAATTTCACAATTCCAATTTCACAATATGCAACTTTAACAGGGGTTCTTAGGCCAGGGTAGGTAATCAGATGGGCTGATGGGCTAGTACTACAATATGATGCTATGCTTTGTTCTCTTCTATACTAGCACCAGTTACTCACTCCAGTTACTCACCAGTTACTCACTCCAGTTACTCACCAGTTACTCACTCCAGTTACTCACCAGTTACTCACTCCAGTTACTCACTCCAGCTACTCACACTTGACCTCCGCAGTAAAGGGAACGTCCACCATCAATACCTTCAAAGATTCAACAGATGTCAGTCTCATCACCATCTGAATACTGGAGTTACTTGAGAGTATTTTACTAAACTATGTTAAAATAGTGTTGGGGAAATAAAGGATATGTGGAGCAGTGATTAAGCAGATACATATTATAGTAGCTATTCAGGTTTCTAGGAGTAGCTCTGTGATTTTAGGTAAGAATTTATAATGATTTCAGTTAATAAGGTATATTATTTGTTTGAATGATCAGAGGAAGCTGTTTTTATAATATTCTTATTATTTAGTAGTGTGTTAGTGAGTGAGAGTGAGTGTGAGTGTGAGTGTGAGTGTGAGTGTGAGTACTCATCTACTCCAACTCTCAATTATCATTTTACAGGTCCTTTGTTTGTGGAAGGTGTGCGCGGTGGAACTGGCCAAGAACAAAAGTGCATGGTGAAAATTGCGAATGGGGAATGCGTTGACTGGCGAACGCTCTAGTGAAGACCCCAGGTCAAGTGTGGTCGCGAGTGACAGATGTTGGGGGAAGAGTAGGCTAGAATACTGACTAGTCAAACAAAGAACTGAAAGAAAAGAACAAGAAGAACTCCACTACTACTCTGAAGTATAAGAGGCAGAACTAGAAGAACTGCAAGAACTACTACTACTCTACTACTACTACTCTGAAGAAATACAGGAAAAGAACAACAAGAACTGCAAGAACTACTACAAGAACTACTAATAATGATAGTACTACTAATAGTGATACTACTTCTACTACTACTACACTAAGAAGATCATGAAGATCATGATCATGATCAGAAAGAAAAGAACATGATGTACATGATCTACTACATTCGTTGACCCCCAAAACCCCAATCCTCTATAACACCTTTCCAGTCAATCCATCAACAAATAAACTGGAGTACTAAAGGTCACCAACAAAAGCAGTGTTTCTTTCCGGTGACAGATGTTGATAGTATACTAGTAATTGGAATTCGAAGGAACTTGGATTAGAATTTTACTAATTATGAGGATTCGAAGTGAAAAGTAAAATTGTGTGGGTTTCAAGACCCCATTTCTCCTATCATCAATAAACCTACAGTCAACGACTACTACCCTTTGTTAATTAGTATGAGTACACCAGGACGGGACTGAATAAAATAGTGAGTAGTAAGAAGGATCAGAAAGAACAAGGTTACTCTAGTACTCTAGTACTAGTACTGTACTACTACTACTACTAGTACTCTACTACTAGTACTCTACTACTAGTACTGTACTACTACTACTACTAGTACTCTACTACTAGTACTGTACTACTACTACTACTAGTACTCTACTACTAGTACTGTACTACTAGTACTTTACTACTACTACTCTACTACTCTACTCTAGTACTAGTACTGTACTACTAGTACTCTACTACTACTACTACCACTCTACTACTCTACCACTCTACCACTCTACCACTCTACCACTCTACCACTCTACCACTCTACCACTC
>NLAU01000923.1:2028-14484 GCA_002370875.1 Metschnikowia arizonensis | reverse complement strand
TTGGTATTTGGTATTTGGTATTTGGTATTTGGTATTTGGTATTTGGTATTTGGTATTTGGTATTTGGTATTTGGAATTTGGAATTTGGAATTTGGTAAGTTGGTAAGTTGAGAGAATAGTGTGGAATAACTTGTTGAACATGACGACTCTAGTGGTCACGTGCAAATGTGTTAATGTATAGGTTATGCAACCTCAATAAGTAATATAGCGGATGTGACTATAATGACTGGTGTCGAATGAAGCCAATATAAAGGTCGAGAGGGTCCGTCGTGTGTCTTTTGTGACTGGTGATCTTCCCTTTCGTCTGGAAGCATGCACCAGTTCCGCGTCTGCTGGGGTGTATTGTGTGTAGGAGGTTGCATAAATGACGTGTAGCGTCTTCCGATTTGTCCAGATACCCGATGAAGATAAAATGATATAAGTCTGTGTTGATGAAGAGCGACGTAGTTTATCTGTGGCTGTCTGTTTTCGGTGAGGCAGCGTTGCAGGTGTCGTTGTTGGGGCTCACACAGCTAAGTTAGGGTTGTGGGCACACAGCTAAGTTAGAGTTGTTGGGCACACAGGGTGTTGGACACAGCTAAGTTAGAGTTGTTGGGCACAGCTAAGTTAGAGTTGTTGGGCACAGCTAAGTTAGAGTTGTTGGACACAGCTAAGGTACGGTTGCCTGGTCACATAATTATCACCTTTTGTGCCAATAGTGTATCATCACCTAGGCCATGAAGCTCGTTCATTCTCACAGCATTGACATTGAGTGTAGTGGCCAGTAACAGAGGATGTCGTGGAGTCCAACTCGGATAATGCCACGTCTCGCAGTTGTATGGGATTTGCCGCCACTATCGCTGATGATAAGATCAGATGATGGAGAAACATGTGACATGATAGATAAATCACGTGACACCGTGACATCAGTACCAGTGTCTGTTAGGAAACGAGCACCAATTAGGATACTGAGATGCAAGGTAAACCTGTAAGCCCTGCACACTACATGCATATGTTTTAAGTTTGTGCAGAACCGCATACACCCAGTGTATATAACAGCGAGGTTTTCCTCCCTTTACTCGCTCCTCGACTATTCTAGGTTCAATACATACCATGATAAATTTAGGACGTAGGGAATACGTTCAAAATATTGACTGAAAGCTTGGGGGGACTGTCCAAGTCTTATATAAAACCAACAGGTTTGCCTGACAAGATATATCCTCAGGGATCCCTCTAAGTCAACTCTAGTTGTATTCGAATATACGATAGTGATAAGAACTTTATTCTGAATCTCACCGGGAACCTGTCCAATCTTAACAGTGACGAGGATGGAGTGGTGTGAGGCTTTTTTGTTTTCTCTTGTCTTTCCTCTTTTCTTTCGCTTCCGCAGGTTGTCTGACGCATATGATGATATGATGATATGATATGATTGGATCTAGAGCCTCACTAGCGCCATAAGTGATTTCATCACCCAAGTCATCTTCGGGGTCTGGAGGTTTTTAGTTTTGGTGCTTTGATCTGAGGTATGCGCTCTATGCAATCATGGTATTTTCCGGTGTTTCATCTAGACGAGAAGTGATTTGGTATAAATGGGGTATGTGTTGATACAAAAGATTCTTCTAGCTTGTTCTAGCTTGTTCTAGCTTGTTCTAGCTTCTTCTAAAGCTCCTCCTACCTCTTCCTACCTTCGTTGGCTTCCTGCTCTGATCTGATCTCTGATAATATCACTAATTAGTCAGGAGTCTAAGTAGTTAGTTTACACTAGTCTAACTAGTCAGTAGTCTGTCCCTACTTGACCGTTGACCCTAGCCATTTGATTGGTACCATCCCAACCTCTCGATAGTGAGCAAATGTCTATCTTTGATGCCACTGGTGGTGTCCCTGACATTTTTCCTGGGGCTTGAGCTCCAACATGACTTCCGTTACTTCTATGGGATGTATCATGAACTCTCTGATGACTAATGCATCTAACCATTGTAGAGGCCTAGGATCTAGATCTGGAGCTGCCTCCACTACCACCAGGCGTGCTTTTGCTGGTATAGCTGGAACAGCACCAATCTGTGCAATCTGTCCAATCTGTGCAATCTGTGCAATCTGTCCAATCTGTGCAATCTGTCCAATCTGTGCAATCTGTGCAATCTGTGCAATCTGTCCAATCTGTTCAATCTGTGCAATCTGTGCAATCTGTGCAATCTGTCCAATCTGTCCAATCTGTGCAATCTGTGCAATCTGTCCAATCTGTGCAATCTGTTCAATCTGTGCAATCTGTGCAATCTGTGCAATCTGTCCAATCTGTCCAATCTGTCCAATCTGTGCAATCTGTGCAATCTGTCCAATCTGTCCAATCTGTCCAATCTGTCCAATCTGTGCAATCTGTCCAATCTGTGCAATCTGTCCAATCTGTCCAATCTGTCCAATCTGTGCAATCTGTCCAATCTGTCCAATCTGTGCAATCTGTGCAATCTGTCCAATCTGTCCAATCTGTGCAATCTGTGCAATCTGTCCAATCTGTCCAATCTGTCCAATCATCACTTGTCTCTTGGCATGTTGTACAGCAGAAACCAGGTGAGTTGAAGTTTTGGTTATAACTCACAACAAGCAAATACTAATCAAATAATCCAACCTAGTATTATTACATCCTCCCGTTCCCCATATGCATGATTATAGTCATAATAGTAGCTCCTGCACAAGTCAGCCAGCTACTTTAACCATTCTTTTAAGTGCAAGCATTTATCCTGAAACACCTTGTGGCATATATAAATAGGACTATCATCCTTAAAGGAATACCAATGATACAGAGACTGAATGTCACAGAATACACAGTATCTAACACCAAACTACTAATATCAATTAAGTTATCCATCATATCCATCACTAATAGGACACGCTACCTCGATAGTAAGCATGTTTTATTACTGTGAAAGACCCACACTGTTTAGTGAGCTACTTCCGGATAAGTAGTAACTGTTACTACATTAGGATTGTGATATCTGATAATCTGATAATCTGATCTCACTGATCTGATAATCTGTCAACGAGTACTTGGATGTACGGAGTCAATGTACTTCGTGGATATGTTAGATGCAGACGTGTGCTTATATGCCGGTTGCGGATGGGTGAAATGTTTTCACGCACTTCGCATCCGTCTAAATTCGTTGGTCTTGTAAGATAGAACTTACATATCCCTGTATATCAATATATACTAAAACATAGGTTGAAATAATCTGATAATCTGATCTCAGTAATCTGAAAATCTGATAATTTGATCTCAGTAATCTGAAAATCTGATATCTGATGATGTCAGTAATTTGACAATTTGATAATTTGATAATCTAATCTAATAATCTAATTGTCCCAAGGGTATCACACTACCCATGGGAGTAATCACCTACGACGTGCGATCAGACGTGGAATTGCCATAGACCCTGACAAAGGCAGAGGAGCAATGATGCTTTCCCCTATCTTTGGAGATACCTCCGAGGATCCGCGCCTTATCTACCTATTAAATTGCTCAAGGACGTTTCCGATAACGGGCATCCAATTTCGCAATAGAGATAAGGCCGCCTTATCTATCAAGTTCGAGGACGCCGGTGATAACCGGCTCCCGACATTTCCCGCTTTTCTATATAAGACTCAAGGATTCCTCATTCTGAGAATCCATCCACGAATAAACAGAGGTTTGGAAGTACTAAACAATCATAAAGAATCTGACAATCTGATATGTGATCTCAGTAATCTGACAATCTGATATGTGATTTCAGTAATCTGACAATCTGATAATTTGATAATCTAATCTAATAATCTAATTGTCATGAATGAGATTCACAGACAGGCAGAACAGCCCATTGCGTGCCTATAAATAAGGGAAACGCGCGCAAGGGCACTTGAAACCAGTCTTTTTACCTAGTTTAGTTCAAATACAAGTTACAGGATTGACTCCAGAAGCCGGCTGTATACCGGCCCTCTTACGTTAAAAGACCCCAGACGAACCCTACATAATACTCTGATATCTGATGATCTGATCTCACAATCGGATCTCACTAATCTCTCACAATCGGATCTCACTAATCTCTCACAATCGGATCTCACTAATCTCTCACAATCTGTGATTGTTAGATTTTTGTTCAGTACTTCCAAAACTCAGTTTATTCCTTCATGGGTGCTCGCAAAGAACCATCCCTGAGTTATATAGGAAAGGCGAAAAAATAACGGACGTCGCAAAAACCGCTGTCCTCGAATACGATTGGATGAAAACACATTATTGCGTTTAGGCGCGGTTCCCTCAGCACAGCGTATCTTTCAACTTGTGTTTTAGTATATATTACAGGAATGTAAGTTCTAAGATCAAAACAACCTGCATATACCCATCGCCCTGCATCTAACATATCAAGTGTCGCGCGTTATACTTATTGTGGAGGGAAGATGTCATATTAATATTCCTAACTAGGGGCTTCCTGATTGTCCGCTCGGTAGCAATAGTTAGTCATAAGGTGGCGGGACACTCTTATATAGACCTTTGGTCAAGCTGCCTGCATATAACATCCAGCCATCGCCAGGGCTGTTGCTATGCCCAGTAAAAGGAGCGACGGGGCGCTCTCCTATAGACTGCCAATGAGGCCGTGTCATGCACCATGCAGCCTCGCCTCCGGCATCGGCTAACCGTGCAACCCTGGTTGGGCTCTGAGTTAGCAAGTGTTGCATCTGGCTCACACAAATCACCTGCTTCCTGCATCTTGTCATAATACCTTAATGCTTGCAGTTCAACACGAAGTACCTTGCCTCCGTACATGCTAGATAATGATAATATAGTCTTCTGGAATTGGCTTGGCTTCTTGTGTCCACGACAAATATCCACGTGCATTTACTTTGAGTATTTTGGAAATTTATTTATATCATGAAAACCCAAATGTTTTGAGGTGGATATCTCTTACCTTATGACACAAAAACTAGGTATGCTGATATTTTATAAGTTCATTGAGTAGCTTTCTTAATTTCTCTAGCAAAGTATGATTTGACACGTTCCAGAGGAGCTTTAATCCTCCATCTGGAAGCGTGAAGTAATTTTAAAAAATTCTGGTTGAGGTCAGATTATGGAAGTATCAGCGGCATGGAGAAAACGGCTTCAAGTACGAATCTTTCCGTGAAATCTGTACTAAGGGCAGGAACGACATCAGGTATTCCACATGCTTGGAGGTTAGAAGCTTTCGATATGTTGAAAAAGTAAGATTCTGTCAAGTTTGCGGAAATGACTTGGGATTTCCAATGGCGGTGCTAAGTTGATCTGGAGAACCATACTTTTCAACAAGTACCTGAACAAGCACCTGAACAAGTATCTGAACAAGTGCCTCAACAAGCACCTCAACAAACACCTCAACAAACACCTCAACAAGCACCTCAACAAGCACCTCAACAAGCACCTCAAAGTAAATCTACTTCAACTTCTGCCAATCAATATCAAAAAAGAAAACAAATCGAGTCACTCAAGGAAAAAGCTTGGTAGGATAAATTGTTATTCTATATTTTTCATGTCAACGAGTATCTAGCATGTACTTCAAGGTACTTCGTAGATGTGTTGTATGTAGACCATGTTTCGTGTAATATATCAGCATATTCAGCAAAACTTCTCCCTTATCAACTAGTCTCCTAAAATAAGGAGAAGTAATTAGCTCTGAGATTGACATATGATGTTTTTTGTGACGCCGGCTTTAAGGATGTACGGGTTTGTAGAAGGCCACAGGAAAAGTTCCTTTGGAAGTCCGAAGCAGACATTATAAGTTGTTTTGGAGGGTTGAGGAGATATTCTCGTAGATTTCAATTGAAGACCGAGCGCGTCACGTGACTTTCGTTATTTTCCAAACTACAAGAAATTGTAACCCTTTTTTCCCCTCAATTAGGTTGTATGAAAAGTGTTCATAACGAATCATACATGTAGAGATTCTTGGCGTATACAGTCTCAAAGAAAGACTCAAGTATACTCTCATCCCGAAGTTGTATAGCAACAATTGCAATTGTTTCTGTCGACATCATTTGCTTCATGGTTGATACAAAGTACTGAATCAAAAATTCATTGTAAATTGTATCACAGGCCAATATGACATCTGGGTTAACTCTTTATAGTGGTAGAAGCCCGGATTTTGATTGTCCAGTCGATCTCGATTATATAGACTTTGCCCTTCTTGGACTGTTTTCGTTCACATATGTTGAGCTAGTGAATCTTTGGAAACATTCAGGAAGTTTGTTTTCATGAGCATAAGGTGTTTCTGATCAGAGCAAGGATAATTTGATAATTTGTCAATCTGATCTCACTAATCTGTTCTATTCGTTTAACCGCATCCATTGTCTTTACATAGTATCTTCTCAGCCTTATAGCCTTTGTAACTCCTGGGAGTACCCTCGGAATGGTCCTTGAGTTTTCACTGTCTTAACCAGTTAATCTGTAAAGGATCATCGTTTTCATCAATTCGCAAACACCGAGCCAGTTCTATTTCCCATCCAATTCCTTCTAATCGTATGTCTGCTGGTGTATTGATACATCCCTGAAGTGCTTCCCCTAAACTCTGTCTAGAGATAACTCTCTAGATAATCTCTAGATAATCTCTAGATAATCTCTAGATAATCTCTAGATAACCTCTTCCTTTGGCTGGTTTAAGGGACTGCCACGATTCATCAACACATACACCTGCTATTCGTCTAGACCTGCTATTCGTCTAGACCTTCAGAGATTCTTCCTAATACTCTGCACTGTCATAGTACATTGCCCCCCCTGGTCTCGTTGAACAGCTATCAAATGTACAGTTTTCATCCTTCACTAATAGCACTCTTCATAGCACTCCCATTCAGATCGATTGTACCCATCAACTCTGCAATGATACTAGCTGCTAACTGCTCCGGGGATACTTTTTGCCAAGTTTGCACCATCTTGTCAACAACGTGATCTTCCTGTTCCATTGAGGTCTCTCTCAATTTCCGGTTTGATAGCGGAGTCTCCTTCTCCGACTGCTCTCTCCTTTCTCTTGGTAAATTTGTGTAATTTGGGGTATGATTTCTGTCATGGCTACTTACACCTGTAAACTGTAAGCTTGAAATCCTGATCTGGCAATACATCATCTGACTGATATATCACCTGCCTTCTTTAGGACTGTCATATCACGGTTATATCATCTGACATGTCTGATATACTCTTAATATTAATCAGACTACTTCATTTGATAATCCAATATCTGTCTGACAATCTGTCTCTGATATCACAATCGGATCTCTCATAATCTCATAAAATTGAGGAATACACTGGAGTCCATCTTCCACAAGAATTTTACATCCTTGAAACCCATGGATCCGGGTGTGATTTACTCGTGTCGATACTGGAAGCCTCTCAGCTTGTAGATTTGCTGATAAAGTCGTCATAGACCCAAAGAACCTCACTCAAAGAAGTTATTATCCAAAGAATTTTTGATAATCTGGTATCTGATCTCTCATATTCTGTTAGTCTCTGATCTCTGGTATCTGATCTCTGGTATCTGATCTCTCATACCCTCTCATCTCTCATACCCTCTCATCTCTCATACCCTCTCATCTCTCATACCCTCTCATCTCTCATACCCTCTCATCTCTCTGATTATCAGAATAAACTGGAACTATAACAATGTGAAATATAGATGATAATATCTGACCCTGATTCTTATAATCTCCAATGTCTGACCCTGATTCTGATAATGCCTGATTATCATGCCTGATTCTCATAATACCTGATTCTCATGCCTGGTTCTCATGCCTGGTTCTCATGCCTGGTTCTCATACCTGGTTCTCATTATCAAATCCTATTACACGGAATCTGGTCTAGGGTCTAGACCAAAGGTTCATTTTCAGAGCGGTTTCTTTAGGCGGTTCTGGAGTTACCTAAGTATCAGATCAGATTGTTCAATGGAGCCATTATAGCGCAAATAAATGAATATTTTAAAAAAGCATAGATTTTCTGGAATTTGCAATTGGGGGTGAAATTGATAAGACAGTGGATGGTGGTAGTCCTGAACGGGGAGGGTATTTTGAATATAGAAAGGGATGTAGGATTTTTATTATTATTATTTCTTTTATTATTTATTTTTGGTGTACGGGTTTCCTACTCTATAACAAACCTGTGTAGCTGTCCAAGAACTCTTATCATTAAACCATATACGTCTGCGGCAAATCATTAGTTGCAATCTTAGAGTAGGTGCTGCGGTTGGTGCCTGCACATAAAAGTCCAAAGTTAACAATTTTGGACGCTATCTGCAGGATACCGCGCCTCGTCTCGGCTGAAAATCAACACCTATTCCCCTGACCATCATTTCCAGTGATTTATAGCAGGAATCTGCACCAACAATTTTCACCAGAGGCCTTTTTCGTTCTTGTTTCATTATTGTTTCACTATTGTCTCCATTATTGATTTATCCCCATTCCATTCTTTCATAGTGCTTCCACTCTTCCACTCTTTCATAGTGCTACTTTCATAGTGCTTCCCCTTTAATCTATTGGCAGCCTATCACAATGAAATTTCTCGCCTTCTTCCCCCTCCTTTTCTTATTGGCTTTCTCTAATGCCCTGCGCTTCCTTAAGGTAAGCTCCCTATTGACATGTATGGATGACTCTCAGTTTTGGGCTTCTAATCTTGATGTTGTCTTTCTCCCCAATAATAACTCCGTCTCCTTTAAAATCAAGGCTATTTCCAACATCAACAATGTCAGAGTGGGTGTCAGAGTCAATTTGATTGCCTATGGACTCACGGTCATTGAAAAGTCCATCTCACTTTGTGACTTTGGTTTTACCGAGGTTTGTCCTTTAACTTTCGGCCACTTGGATTTTACCTTCGATTACACCGTCCCAAATGACATCATCAAGCAAATCCCAACCGTGGCATACACCATTCCCGATTTGGATGCACGTGTGCGCCTTGTTATGTTCGATACCGAAACCCAAGAGGACTTATCTTGTGTGGAGGCTCTGGTCTCTAATGGAAAAACTGTACAGACAAAGTATGCAGCCTGGCCCATCGCTGCGATATCCGGTTTGGGTTTGATTACCTCGGGAATTGTTTCCGTCATTGGTCATTCCAGTACCGCTGCCCATATCTCTTCCAACTCCATGTCCTTGTTCGTGTACTTCCAGTCTTTGGCTATAACCTCTATGTTGGCCGTGGCCCGTGTGCCCCCCATTGCTGCTGCCTGGTCGCAGAACTTCCAGTGGTCCTTGGGTGTGATCCATGTGGCTTTCGTGCAGAAAATTGCCAACTGGTACTTACAAGCCACAGGAGGCACACCCACCAGTATCTTGGGTAATCCACAGATCTCTATTTCCGTGCAAAAAGTCAAGAGAGGCCTTGACTACTTGTCTAATATGTTTTCAGCCGCTACCAAGCCCGTCATGGTTTCCAATCTCGCCAAAAGAGTCA
This sequence comes from Metschnikowia arizonensis, assembly GCA_002370875.1. Classification (NCBI taxonomy): domain Eukaryota; kingdom Fungi; phylum Ascomycota; class Pichiomycetes; order Serinales; family Metschnikowiaceae; genus Metschnikowia; species Metschnikowia arizonensis. The sequence continues at coordinate 5,081 of NLAU01000923.1, read as the reverse complement.
CAGTTTCCTTGGACAATGTCTATTTCTTACAAGACGATAAATTGAACAATACCTTATACACCACAAACGTGAGGGAGGCATCGGACGGTACCAAAATTCTCATTTTGCGTGGTATTCAGAGAATTGCTTACCTTGCCAGGATCGAAATCACTGAATTGTTCATGACGTCCATCATGTTTTTGCTTTTCTTCATGTTCATCCTCATTGTGTGCATGACCTTCTTCAAGGCCATAGTGGAGATCTGCATCCGCTCCAACATCATGAATTCTGGCAAGTTCAACGAGTACAGACAACACTGGCTGAGCATCATCAAGGGCTCCCTCTACAGACTTCTTCTTGTGGCATTGCCGCAGCTCGTGGTCTTTTCCTTTTGGGAGTTCACTATGAACGACTCGGCCGCCATCGTCGTGGTGGCGGTTTTCTTGATTATTGTGACTTTGGGGTTGTTGTTATATTCTGCATCTCGGGTGCTTAGTATCGGCCGTCGGTCTGTGAGAGATCACAAGAACCCGGCCTACCTTTTGTATGGAGATGGGGTTTTCTTAAACAAGTTCGGCTTTATCTACGTGCAGTTCCGCGCAGACTGCTATTATTTCGTGATCATCTCGTTGATCTATGTTATCTCCAAATGCTTGTTTGTGGCAGTATTGCAGCAACGCGGAAAGGCACAGGCGATGATTGTTTTTATCATTGAGATAGTGTACTGCGGTGTTCTTTGCTGGAAAAGACCTTTCATGGACAAGAGAACCAATGCGTTCAACATCACTATTGCAGTGATCAACACCATCAATGCGTTATTCTTTATTTTCTTCTCTTATGTGTTCAGACAGCCGCAGGTGGTTTCTTCGGTGATGGCCGTTGTATACTTTGTGTTGAACGCCGCCTTTGCGTTGTTCTTGCTCATCTTCACCATCGTTACGTGTGTGTTGGCGTTGGTATACAAGAACCCTGATGCACGCTACCAACCCATGAAGGATGACCGTGTGTCATTTTTGCCTCGTTTGGGTGGCAAGAAGAAGGCTCTTGAGGGCGCCGATAACATAGAGTTGGCAGCTTTGGGTGCCAGTGCCATGAAGGGCCATGAAAACGCTAAGGACGCACGGTATGATGATTCCGACTCTGTTGACGACGAGTCGGCCAACCATTACAAAGGCTATCAGGGAGCGTACAATAACGGCGAGTTTTCTAAGTCGTCTATGTTAGAGTCCGCCGAGCCCCAACAGCCAGCATCAACCATTGTGGGAAATTCCACTAATGCATATCAGAACTTCAAGACTATGCAAAACAACCAGGGAGCTAGTCATGATTATTATAATGGCAACCGCGGCGGTGCCAAGAGGGATTATCTCTAATCGAGTTTTTAGAGAAGCTGAGGTGTTTGCCTATTAGATCTTTCAGCATCAGCCCATTGTCCATATTGAGGATACATTATGCTAAATTTCATTTCACATTCCATATTGTAAAATTGTCTATTTGAAAAAATGTCATTTTCATTCATTGCCTTTAAGGTATCAATAGTTCCTGCATACACTCCGCGTTGGTCACGTGCCATATTTTTAAGCCCCCGCGTATACTTAAGCTGCTGCAATTTTAAATCCATTTGCAACAAATCTAAAGAATAAAATTTACAAGATATTATTTTACAACAAAATTGAGTGTACTGCATATAATATACCTTTATTTTTTAAGCAATTATTTGAAACATAGTGTGTTAAATATATGATATGCACATGTTAAATTTTAGACTTGTAAGCCATTACCCAAACGGGTAATTTTAGCCTACACTGTGCAGTGCTGAGTAGGGATGTACGGGTTCACCTATTCTGCGCCATCCACTCTGTGCAGTTCATTAGTGGCCAATATAAACCCGTACATCAACTATGTACAGGAAAAATTCAAACAATATTAAGTATATTATCGGTCAGGATTATTTCATCCGGTTTTAGCACTTGTATTGATGATAAGGATTATATAGAATTTGTCAAAGTGCGACTACATGGCCGTAAAACATGAAACATTGCTTGCATGAAGCGCGAATATAAAAAGAATATAAAAAGACGCCGTCTGCCCATTTTTATAAATATCCCCATATCCTCAAAAGTATGATAACCTAGTGCTACAAATAATACAAGTTTTCGTTAGTCAATTAATAGCAAGTCTGCAACCAGGCTAAAATAAGGTTCTAGGTGTGACAGAATTTAGGCTTCCCAAAAATACTGTGGTGGAATACATTGTACCACGTTACCGGTACACAATCATCCCGTTTGGTCCTTAACGTGGAGCTATACACTTCGGTGTATTCCGGCGACCGGGCTGACTCTTCAAAGACTCGTTTGAGCTCGTTTTCGGGCTCAAAGTACCGGACGTCAGTGCGATGGAAAGCGTAGCCGAACAGGTCGGTTTCGTCTCTCTTTTTCAAGTTATTTTTATCTGCATCTATTATGTGCATACCAAAGAGTTTGTCGAAAACAGAGTATATCTTATAACTCTTGAGCGTGGTCAAGTTGTTGGGATCACGTGTCGCCGCCTTTTCCGGGCACCAATTCAAGTCGTCGCAGAGCTCCATCAAAGTAGAGTCATCCGAGAATGACTTCGAATTGATGGATTCACCGCTCCGAATATAGTCTGCAATGCAAGAAAGAATCCGCACTGAGAAGGAAAAGGGAAGCGTCACTTTTTCTAAAACAGAGCTTGTTTTGGACCGGAGGAAATTGGACAACTTCTTTTTGATATACTGGGTTCTTCCTTTTTCAAATTCATCAAAGTCCCAGCGAGAAATGTAAGTTGCTTTCTTGTGTAGTTTTCTGACCACCAATCTCTCCACGAGGCGAAGGTAGAGGAGGATCATTTCCTGCTTAGTTTTAAGAGACTGAGTATTATAGAAACGAAGTAAATCGCCGAGCTGTTTTGCGTGGATGCTTCTTGTTTGTGGGTCACAGAAAACTGTTTCGGAGTCGGCTTCAGAATCGGAGTCGGAATCGGAGAAGGTGTCAGAATTGTCATTGGAATCGCCGTTGGAATCGCCATTGGAATCGCCGTTGGAATCGCCATTG
>NLAU01000919.1:1219-14104 GCA_002370875.1 Metschnikowia arizonensis | reverse complement strand
TACTCTACTACTACTCTACTACTACTCTACTACTACTCTACTACTACTCTACTACTACTCTACTACTACTCTACTACTACTGACTGGTCACACTCTAACTCCAGATTCGTGGTAACAAAACTGGTGAGTAAGGCTACTACTACAATAACAACTACATGAACATCACCGATTTCTATTTCTTCAGTGAAGTTGGTATAGTAGTAGACTTGTTCTTACCATCTATAGACTGTCATGGGTTTGTTCTGTAGTAAATAAATAACAGTAGATACAAGACAGATTTCAAAGCAGTCATACAAGCATCCATAGCTCTTTCAATGATGCATTTTTTAGTTGTTTATGTTAGGATCAGCTACTACTATTACTAAAGATAGTCATAGAGGTGATAGTCTACTACTACTGATGGTGATAGTCTACTACTCAGTACTACTAAAGGCTAACCCAGTGTCAAAACCTAAGTAGTTTAAGCAGTCTAAGTAGAACTAACTCTATTATTATTGGTATCGCACTACCCTTGGGAGAGACGTCGAATTGCCATAGACCCTGATCACGCAGGGTCCAAGCGGCAATCCACTGCTCTTAATCCACGACCGCGTTTATTGTTAGGCACCGATTGCCGTTTCCACCCTATGCGTTTTAGGTCTAAGGTTCGAACAATGGCTAGGTAAAAAGCCTCAAACTTTATATAAACCCGTACATCCCTAATGGGACTTGTTTTAAAAACAGGAGCAACAAAACAAAGGTGCTGGCTCCGGAGTTTGTCACGACGAGCAAGACGATAAATGGACATAGCGGGTGACTGGGATTGGGACTCTTCTGGAGAAACCTCAAGACAACCTTTCCACTCTTCCCTATGATTATTATCACTTGTTCCATTTAGGAAATGACTTTAGATTATCCACTACTTGCCTTGTGCTACGCCATGTGAAGTTCTCGAATCGTCAACAATTGAACAAAAGGTCAACCACATCAATTTTAAATGCACCATGCCGAAGTCATTTGGACTGAGTGCAACATTTCCCAAACTCCATCCATCGAGTATGCCATTGGAAACCCAAAGGCAGATTTGCAAAAACTCGATCGATTCTATTATTTTACAAGGACGAAACCTACCAAGAGAAAGAACGATGATGAACATCCTTCTGATCTCCCTCAACTAGATTGAATAGCTTCTATCAACCGCTTTAAATTTCCTAAAGTTTCGCTTGAGGGAGGTCATCTCGCGCACAACCGGTTACTCGAGCTTAACTGAGCTGTTATTATATTATTATTATTTAGTAGTGAGTAAGGAGTGAGTGAGTGCGTATCTCCAACTCCCAACACCCTCAATAATCACCATTTTCAGATACTCATTTTAGTGCGTGTAGAAAACTGCGAATGAATACAATGGATACTTGGATAGTGCGAATGAATACAATAGATACTTGGATAGTGCGAATGAATACAATGGATACTTGGATAGTGCGAATGTGCGAATGGGGATGAGAGCGAGCGCTCGAAGACCAGGTCGAGTTTCGCGAGCACTAGTCAATGTGTGAAGTCAAGAAGAACTAGTACTACTAGAAGAACTACAAGAAGAACTAGTACTACTAGAAGAACTAGTACTACTACAACAACTACTACTACTACAACTACTACTACTACAACTACTACTACTCCTACAACAACTACTACTCCTACAACAACTACTACTACTACAACTACTACTACTACAACTACTACTCTACTCACTACTATACCTTAACCCCATGACAACTACCCATGGGTAAAATCACCTACCTTCAGACGTGCATCAACCAACTCCAAAAGCAATCCATCCATTCCCTACTCACCACATTTGTTCTTGACCAAGCAGACAACGGCTATTCAGCCTTTACCTACCAGCGGATTAGCACCTAGCAACATGGTTTACACGCAAGCGCCAAAAGTCTATATATACCTGGGGATTCCCAGTAATTGAGAAACTATGAACGAATAAAGAATGTCAAAAAAGTATAAATGACGTCTGAGTGTAAGTGTACTATGAGTAATGAGTAGTCGAAGTGTACTATTGAGTAGCCGAAGTCACAGTCAACTATGTAGTCCAAGTCTAACATGCTCTCAGTCCTACCTATCTGATGCTCCAGTAAGTGATGTAGTTTATAGACTTTCCCAGTCTGGCTTGTGCAATGACTGTGCTTGACTAGTGTAGACTAATAAGACTTGGTAGTCTTTTTCTTGTCTTCGTCGCTCCTTCTCTGGTTGTTGCTTTTGAATTTACCTGAGGGAGAATTACTCTTATAGGTCTGTCTGAGTAGGATAATGTATATGTCTTTCTAGTCTGTCAGATGGTCTGTCTTTAGTCTTCTAACTGGTAATTTTCTTCGGGAACTTAAATGGTACAACTTTTTGGACTTCTTTTAGTTTAGACATGTTGCCGATTCTCCACATTAACGTAAAGTGTGGTATAATAGGCTCCTGGTAGTCTCGATAATCTCCTGGTAAAGTCTGGCTCCTGGTCATGTGCTAGAGACATCACCTGAGTTGGAAATTTCAAAGAGGAAGGCTTTGAAACATGCCAGCTATTCCTGCAAATCCAAGATGAAAACACAAGTCCCGAGAATTAAGCCTTCAATGACAGAAGTCGAGTCACTTGACAAGTCCTGTGACCACAATCTTTTGCTACCTGGAAAACGCTGTTTCGTTTTTTAGCCCACGGTAACGGTTGTTTCAAGAATGGCAACTTGGAGCTCTAAGATTCCTCTAGAGCGTGGAAGGCCAAGCTTTTCTTAAGCATCGACACCTTTCGACAAAAAGATATCAAGGCAGAAATAAGGAGAAGCAGGACGAGATAGATGATAAGTCAGCCATAGTATATATTATTCTATCTAATCCATTTTCTTTTCTGCCTTGGCCTTCATTTTCTTCTCACGCAGTTGCTTGCCCTTGGGTCCAGCCTCTGTGTTCAAGAAAAAGTCCCACCATCTAAAACTGGAAGCATATGAACCCACAAAGTAATGGTGGTGCTCATCGTGATGGTCTGCACCAGCCCAGAAAGGAAGAAATCTGTGTAAAGAGTAAGGAAACTCGTATCCGGAATGAGCATCCACAGCCTGAAATAAGCGCAAGCAGATCCAGAGGGAAATGGTGAAAAGGTGCAAATCCTGCGTAAAGTAACACCATACCATAGGAAGACCAACCGTTCCTACTCCCAACAATGCAACCTCGGCAGGATGGGCATATTCTGCTGCCAACCCAAAAGGTGCAGCGTAGCGGTGGTGCTGTTTATGGATATACTTGTAAAAAGCTCCGTAATGCAATCCTCTATGGAGCCAGTAGTGCCATGCGTCCTCCATAATAAAGAAAATGCACAACTGAAAGAGTACTTTGGACACAGAAGGGAAGGGAAGGTCGAAAGTCATGCCAATCTTGGCACTAAGGGGGTGGAAGAACCAAATAGGGAAAGCCTCCACCATGAAATGAGACATTAAAACTGACTTGAGGCACTCCCACTGCTCTTGGTTGCTGGGGATCTTGGAATCCTGGATCTTATACTTTCTAAAGTAGGGTATGCGATCAATGATGGCCCATGGAATACACCGGCCAAAGTACATCAACTCATGCATCAAGAAGAAGAAAAGGCCTGTAGCAAAAATATCATTGTTCATCCAATAGTAGTATGCACCCCAAACCTTTTCCACAGCGTTTAAGTTGGTCAAGGTATCGAAGTTTCTATAAGCATCAGCGAAACTGGTAACATTGGAGAAACCAGAATAGTTGTGGTAAACCGCACTAAAGTTAGTAAGAGAAGAAGGTGGATGGTTCATAGCTAAACATACCTAACCATGTTGGAGTCAAAGTCAGAAAAAGAAGTGACTTATTATTTATGCTTCTCGTATAGACGCGCAGAGAAGAGCTTCAAAAAAAGAAACAACCCGCGCCTCGTTTAGTTCGTATAGGCTAAACGAGACAAGAAGAGATTGAAAATCATTTCCGCATGCACGGGTTTTCCTCCCAACGGATGAACTTTAAACCGAATCTATTAGAAACCCGTACATCCCTGTATTAATTTCGAACTCCGTTTAGGAGGTTATATTATAATTAATTGGGGTATAATCCAAAACGACTTATGTGCAGGCAAACCGAACTAACATGTAGACGCCACCACCCATACATCTGGTGATGTTTTGGAGTCGCACCCAGAAAAAAGGCTGCAAAGTTTGTCATGTTATGATTACTAGAATCTAACACTTGGCCATAAACTCAAGGTCTAGTGTATAGCTTATAGTATCTATAGTGTAGAATATTAACATAGTCCTGAACACCCGTTAACTAGTCCAAGTAGTATAAGTATCTAGATTCTTGTTAGTTAAAGCCTTCTGTCGTTGGTTCCCAGTTTTGATAATTTATAAGAGCCACCCACAGCGACCGACGCTCTTATATAAATTTCTCTGGGATTTAGCCGGTAAATGCACGCACATATTTGCAGCACAACAACAAACACGGAATTAAGATATCAAGTATTGCATGTACACCAATTATCAGCCTTGACAATACACGCACTCCTGCACCTTGTCTTTGACCCTGCATGTCTGAAACATGGGTAACTAGGAAACGAGTGTCAAAAAGGGTACTCATGTGCAAGGTATTCCGGTGGGGTGATCGCTGCACACTAGATGCATATTTTTCATGCGTGTGCAGGATTGCAACCTGTAAAGGGGAAACTTCCAGTTCTGGGTCAAACATCAGTACCTCAGGTACACCGTAGATCAACCATGGTGTACTGTCCAGAAATGGTGGAATAGTTGAGTGAACTAGTCTCATAGCTTCATCAGGATAAGTAAATACTCTATTAGTAGTATTGTCCTCAGACTGAGTGGAAGAAGATTCATTAGCACTTTCAACGGTCAGATGAGTAGTACTCTTAATAAATCTTTTGGCTGGAGGCATCTTGGTATATGTATTTGTCTGATTGGTTTTATATACATGAGCGATAGCTCCCCCTTTTATATTGGAGTGGACCTTCACTCCTCACCACTTCCCTTTTCGGGTAGGTGAGCACATTCTCTATTATTAGAACAAGGGGCCAACTTCTAACATGTCAGTGTGAGCGCGGTGCATAAACCCCTCACTCTCACGCTTTGTTTCTCAACACAACCCAGTGTATATAAGAGTGAGGTTCCTCCCTCGTTCCCTCGGTCTTTTCTCGACCTTTTCTCGACCTTTCCTCTCACTGGGGACTATTCTACGTTCAATATATACCGTGGGAAACTTTACGACTCAGGTAATACGTTAAATATATACACTGACAGCCTGGAAATCTGTCCAAGTCTAACAGAAAAGTGCATGCAGTTGCAAAGTACACCCGTACACCCGTACACCGGGCTACCCCCAGATAAAAAAAAGCCCAACGCCAAAGGCTCCATTCGGGAAATTTTTGATTTCAGACATCATTCGGTTTCTTTGCAGGTGGGAAAATAATATGACAAGTTTGGTTTAAAACGGTTATTTGGCGTGAGATAAGCCCGCTGTTTAATCCGAGCCCATGTATTCATATCATACTAGTCATGGATTACTACGCTTGGTGCCTATATTTCTAAGCTGTCAATTGTGAGGATAGTCCAGAAACATACAATAAGCCGTTGCTGGTCTAAAGTGTTCACGCCTACATCTTAGCAGAAACTTCCCATAAAAGATTATCAATATTTATATTGATATCTTGTATAAGTAATGGAGTTCTTGGCGATAGAACTAATGCATTAAAATATTAGGGATTGGTGTGAGGTCACTAAGTATGATTTTTTCAATCTTGAAAACAATCCCGGTTGTTTTAAGGTAGATATCTACCTATTACCTGACATTGATAGATTGTTGTGCGTCGTCATAGTGAGTGAGTGGTCAGTCATCTCTAATAATACATTGACTCAATCAAAATCTCTGGCTTCGATACACCTTGGCTGTTCCTCTGACCCATTTCAACAACTTTTCAAAACCATTCTGTTGAAGTATCAATGGTTGATGATTCTAAATTGGCTCATTAGTCTTGAAAGAGACTCTTGACCACAGTAAGATTTTTCCAAGTCTCTCTGTGGCTGTGACTAAGGTTCAAAATAATATCATCCTTACGTACGTTACCCCCTCATAATATTTGTGGAGCAAACAGGCCATGGATTTGAAAACACTCCAGCAAACCTCCTAAATATTAGAAGCAACATTAACCAATGGCTCCATAACTACTCCAAAGAGTGCATCATGTGATTCTTTCTCTGCTTGAATAGGAACCTTCAAAACTTGCCTAGAGGGAATCAGCGTCTCTTGACTGGGACTCTCAGTCAAAGCAGACAAATTGACCATTTATGGCAGAAGACATTCCATTTGAAATAAGTCATAGTAGACATACCATCATTGATAGTAGACATAGACATAGTAGACATAGACATAGTAGACATAGACAAAGTAGACATAGACATAGTAGACATAATCATACTAGTCATAGTCATAGTCATACTAGTAACAATAGTCATAGTAGACATACTAGTCATAGTACTGACAATAGTCCTATTAGTCATACTAGTAATAGTCATAGTCATAGTCATACTAGTAACAATAGTCATAGTAGACATACTAGTCATAGTAGACATACTAGTCATAGTAGACATAGTGGACCTATTAGTCATAGTAGTCATAGTCCTAGTCCTAGTAGACATAGTGGACATACTACTCATAGTAGTCATAGTAGTCATAGTAGTCATAGCAGTCATAGTCATAGCATACTAGTCATACTAGTCATAGTAGACATAGTCGTCATAGTCACAGCATACTAGTCATAGTCATAGTCACAGCATACTAGTCATAGTCATAGTCACAGCATACTAGTCATAGTAGTCATAGTAGACATAGTAGACGTACTAGTCATAGTCACAGCATACTAGTCAGTCAGTTACTAGGAGTAGTATTCATAATCAAAACAAAGGTTCGTCGGTTCTCTAAGTTTTCTCAATAATATCAAATAGCAAACATTCAGTCTCATATAGTTTGCTCGGATTGATGCTAAATTAAATTAAGAGTGATGTTGAATTGTCTGTTTTGAAGGGATAGTCACATTAAATCGAAAAATGACCCAAGGAGCGTAGCCCCTTTTATATATATCGCGTGGGTGGCAAATGTTTCATGTATACCAAACATGCTTGATAATGCATGCACACCTGCACTTTATGGTCGACGCTGTAGATCTGAAACGAGTGTGATACCTTGTATCAACATGATAGATTCTTGTTGAGCTCGTTATTCGTTGATGTTTTTCAGTAAGGGGAATGCCGCTTTGACCGATTCGATTGCATGTCTGGACTGATATGTGAACCAGCAGATTATGCTAAATAACCAGAGGGTGATGATATATCAGTGTAAGTCACCTGACTGTATAATTAGGCATTGATCAAGTTCCATGGCTAGCATTCAATCTGTGACTGGCCAGGTTTCTCCCTGGACAATACACTAGTCAATAAACTGAGTAAATAAGAACCAGTAAGTCTTCAACTTAAATTTCTCTCAACAATCATTGACTGCGACTGTACACACTAAAGCTAGTATATCTGCTAATGTACTTTAAAGTGTGTTCATAGAGTTTTGAAAGATGGAATTGCGGATTTCTTTTGGATTTTATGCCTTGCCAATGTTGGTACTGCACATAACAACCTTTATGTTAACAATCCAGAATGGAAACAACGGGTGCATTGGAAGGCATGGATGTTGACTGGTTGCTCTTTGGTCTTGATTATCTCGAGTCCGCGCTTGCATGATATCCATGATGCTGACTTCTCCTGCATGCTTTGCATGTCCTTTATATGTGGCCAAGTTATAATAGCCAACGACAATTTTGTCGTGGTTCTGAACCTGTACACACTCTCGTGCTGCAAGTCCAAGTGAAAGTGCAACTGTAACTTCATGACCACTTCATATTCCTTTATTCCCATCATTTCCTTCATTTTTCATTCCCTATTCCCTTCATTTCCTTCATTTCCCCTCCACCTAGTCCATCTTCATTCCAATGTCTGATATCTCCTCAAATTCTTTTCAATTCCATCAACCCCAATTATTACTTGATGATTCCCATGATGATGGCTTTATCAAAAATATCTTTCGTACGTATTCTGCAACCTCTTCTGCAAAGCGTACAACAACTCGTAACTCCGATGCTCTCAGCGTCAAGAATATCTATGGTGATATGGATAATCACAATATTGATTTGTGTCGGTCTCGGTCTCGGTCCATCATTCTTGACTCATTGCAAAACAGAGTCATGCGTTCGTTTTCCCCAGCTGATGAGGAAAGTAATGCCACTAGGTCCAAGGATTCCATCGATATGAACTCGCATAATTCGCAGAACGGATTGTCCGGTGACTTCGTCGATGGAGGAGAGGAGTTCAAAGACGTGGATCCAGAGCTCATTTCCTGGGACGGGCCCGATGACCCTCAAAATCCCCGCAACTGGTCTCATGCACAGAAACTCATTCAAACATGCATTGTGTCATTGTTCTCGTTCATCTCGCCAATGTCGTCGTCCATCTTATCGCCGACCATGGATAAAATCTCCGCCAGTTTGGGTTTTTCCTCAAAGACTATTGCGTCGCTCTGCGTTTCGATCATGGTGTTGGCCTGGGCATTGGGGCCTTTGCTTATTGCACCATTGTCGGAATCCGACCGTGTGGGAAGAAGGCCCGTGCTCAATTTGTCCATCTGGATCTTGGCCATCTTCAATTTATGCTGTGGTTTTGCTAAAACCCCAGTGCAGCTCTGTGTGCTTCGGTTTCTTGGCGGCTTGGGCGGATGTGCTCCATTGAGCGTTGGTGTAGGCACCTTGGCCGATTTGTGGTCGGATCAACAGAGACAGTTTGCACTTTCAGTGTTCTCGTTGGGGCCCACGCTCGGATCCGTGACTGCTCCAGTCATCAGCAGCTTTATTGTCAACGGAACCTCGTGGCACTGGTGCTTGTATGTGTTGGCCATCATCAATTTTGCCATTGCCATTTTGGGTTCGTTGTTTTTCCAGGAAACTTATGGTCCATGCATCTTAAAAAAGAAAGCCATGGCCTTGAGAAAGGAAACCGGAAACCTTCATCTCCACACCATTTATGAAATAGCCCATGACGAAACCATGCTCAACAAATTAGCCACCACTATGCTGAGACCCATCTTGCTTCTAACTGGCCACCCCATGGTGTTTGGCCTTGGGTCTTTCATGGCGTTCACGTATGGCTTCATGTACTTGATGATCGTGACCTTCCCACAAGTGTACAAGGACAATTATGGAATGTCCACCAACATCGCAGGGCTCATGTACCTTCCTTTGGGCATTGGCTTCATCATTGGCACTGTGTTCTTCCTGTTTGCCATTTCCAGTACGTACAAGTCGCTCACGCTTAGAAATGGCGGAAAGGCCAAGCCGGAGTTCAGATTGCCATGGCTTTGCTCATGTGGTGTGGGAATTCCATGTGGTCTCATTATTTATGGCTGGTCCGCTCAGTATAAGGTACATTGGATTATGCCAGTAATCGGGCTGGCTATTTTCGGCTTTTTCTTTGTAGCCACATTTCAAACAATCCAGCTTTACCTCATTGATATGAATAACCGATTTGCGGCGTCGTCTGTTGCTGCGGCTGCTTTGTTTCGGTCGTTATTTGCGTTTGCTTTTCCGTTGTTTGCTCCTGCAATGTACGCCAAACTTGACTATGGCTGGGGCAACACGGTGTGTGCGCTTTTAGCGTTTGGGTTGGGTGTTCCTTTCCCTTTGTTCTGCATCTTTTATGGAGAAAGATTGAGGAATTGGGCCAATGGTAAATTTGAAAGGCGTCAGGCTCGGAAGGATGCTGAGAATTTAGAAAGGCTCAAAAGGAAGGAGGAAAAGAGGCTCAGCCAGAGTGGTGGGTTTCATGACGAGCTAGTTTGTTGAACAAATTCGCTCTTAGAGTAGCCGTGGTCTAGACTTGATGGAGCATTTTTGTGCTGCATAGACACATAGGCAGGAACAACAATATTGTATTGTATGTAAAACCCATAAGACGAATAAAATATCATAATAACATCAGGCAAAAAGGATTAAGAAACATTTCGGTGACCCAGGAAAAATCATGTAAACTAATGGGATGAATTTAAGCCTGCACACACCACAAGTTAAACGAAGAATGGGTCATGATGCATGAAGTCAAGTCAGTAATTCATTTTCTCATTTTTTTTTTTTTCTTTCTTTCCTTCATGGATATAATATGGAGGCTTTTAGATGTGCAGATTTTCATCATGAGAACGGTATGCGGATGACGTCGACTTGCGACGGTATGTATCCATGACCGGCATATAGTACCCCATATAGCGGACAATCGGTAATTGAGCGTCAAGATCTATGGATAGCCAGGATCTTGTATAGTGGTGCGACTGAAACGAGGCTGAAGGTGTCAGAGATAACAGCCGGTATGTTTCAGGGGGTAATTAGAATAGGAATAGGAATAGGATAGGAATAGGATAGGAATAGGAATAGGAATAGGAATAGGATAGGAACAGGAAAATAGGGAATTAGAGTCACCTTACTTGATCAAGTCTGACAGTTCTAAATGTTAGGAGTAGTCAATCAATAAAACCTTCCTTCAACCATACAGATATTATTCTTGGCAAAATTCAAATTCTCGGAGATATTATTGTTTTGGAAGCCCCGATTTCGAGTGAAATTGGAAATCATAGAACACATCGGAGTATGCGTAAATGCAGGATGCGATATTATGAATTGTTAGACCCAGGTAATTTAAATAATTGAGAATCTCCGTATGGAGTTACCCGTATGGAATTGATCCCCGTATCGAATTCATATAACAATCCTTTATGAATCTTCTAGTATCAATCCTTTTGATGGACAATTTTGCATGGAAATGCAGTGGCAAATTTCTCCACATTGGTGATCTCTACTTTGGAAAGGCAGAGAAATTGGCAGAAACGCCAGTCGCAGTGTAACAGTACTGCACAGCGCTGTCAAGACATGTGTAGTGATGCGATCGCCTAAGATTCATTTCTTTTTTGCACAAAGACTTTTTCTTTGTCATGCACCAGACCGCGTAAACACTCCGAAAAAAGGTCCCCCCCTCCTCCCTTAGTAGGAGCAGGACCATCACGCACGGGGCACCCGCACCACAATCCGCACCCGTCAAAAACGGTATGGCCGCAATTCCAAAATACTCTGCGGGGCATAGTTTTGAGAAACAAGCGAGCGGCGATGCTGGTGAACCCCGAGCGAGAGATGGTCTATTTATGTTTTTTATGTTTTTTATGTTTGTACTCATGTTTCAGATATGGAACAGAAGCCCCTGAATAATGCACCATGTCAAGCTCCTTCCAATTACATTGTTTAAGTGCTACGCTTCACGATCATGCCTTAAAAATAAAGTGAAACACTACAGCCTTTATCTTAGAAAACAATGAAAGAATAAAAAACAATAGGCCTAGAATGACCAATGATAATACCTCTATTTGTTAGAGTTTCTTTTTGGCGCCTGTGATGCTCGCGGATGCAGCCCGGGGCCGCCTAGTATCGGGGATATTTTTTTTTTTTTTTTTTTTTTTTTTTTTTTTCGGCTATGCTTAAATAAATTTCTTTTTCTTCTCTCTATCAAATCTGCATGACCACATCACTGTGCGTCACGAAAGAATATATATATATCCGGCTTGCCGCCCTCCCCCACCGTTGGAAAACAATTTTCTTGTGGCGAATCACCAGACATTACACATCACAATATTTGTAGCAAATTTTCAAAATTTGCCAGGCTTATATTCATTTCAACAAACACAAACACAAACACTCACACTCATACACAAACACACATTACCAATGGATTTTTCCTACGAGAACGTCGTCCCAAACTTTAGATTGGACGGAAGATTGGCAGTTATTACCGGGGGATCCGGTGGTATGAGTTCAGTGCTTTCTAGAGCACTTTTGGCACAAGGTGCAGAAGTCGCTCTTGTTGATATCAACTTAGAGAGAACCACCAGCGCAGCCAAAGAAGTGGCAGCCTGGGGTAAAGACACGTTGAAAGGAGCGCACGAGTCCCCCATTGGTAAGGTGTCAGCATGGGCTTGTAACATTGGTGATAGTGAACAAGTGGAGTTGACATTTTCGGAAATTAACGAACACCACGGTAAGATTGCAGACTTGTTGATCAACACAGCCGGATACGCGGAGAATTTTCCAGCAGAACAATACCCTGCGTCCAACGCAGAGAGTATTATGAAAGTGAATGCTCTTGGAGCTTTCTACGTTGCACAATCGTTTGCGCGTGCATTGATCCAAACCAACTTAAAGGGATCCATCATCTTGATTGGATCTATGTCAGGAACCATTGTCAATGACCCTCAACCTCAGTGCATGTACAACATGTCCAAGGCCGGAGTCATTCACTTGGCTAGATCATTGGCTTGTGAGTGGGCCAAATACAATATCAGAGTGAATACATTATCTCCAGGATATATTCTTACGCCTTTGACAAGAAATGTGATTTCAGGAAGCACGGAGATGAAGGATAGTTGGGAATCGAAGATTCCAATGAAAAGAATGGCCGACCCCAAAGAGTTTGTTGGGTCAGTTTTGTACTTGGCCTCAGAGTCTGCATCATCATACACCACTGGTCACAATTTGGTTGTTGACGGAGGTTACGAATGTTGGTAAAAAAAGGAAGTGCTGACGATCACGGCGTTGCTGTTTATAGACAATCGTCAGCTGATAGATAATGAAGAATCTGACGAGATTGTCTAATGAGTATGAGGATGTATTACATGTTGTATGAAGGTTAGTATAGAGGTGCGCGATTTGAATCCCAGTTAGCAACAACTACAACTACAACTACAACTACAACTACAACTACAACTACA